>JAVMKO010000045.1:93608-122376 GCA_032164245.1 Sternotherus odoratus
GAGACGTTTAATGAGATCAATGTCTCCAGGGGGCGATTTCTCCTCTCAACAGCCGGGGGAGGGGGGGGACAGGGGTTAAACTTCTAACCCCCTAACCCACCCCCCAGCCCGGGGGCTGGTGGATAGAGGGGGGGGCGGCTGGGAGCCAGGACTCCTGGGTTCTCTCCCGAGCTCTGGGCAGGGAAGACAGTTTCTAGTTCCCAAACCCTCTACCCTTTATTTTGGTATCAAATGGCCGGGGGCTGGGAGTGGGGTGGGAGCTGGGCTGCCCCCCAGGGCGGGGAGACGCAGGGGGCGGGGGGCACGGGATTGTCTCCCCTCCGGGTGGGGTGTTATAGGCTCCTATTACCCCCCAGCCACTGTCCGGATGTTTTACACTTCCTGTCTCGTCCCCCTGTCTCCCAGCACCCCCGGCTTTCCCACTAACCACTAGGCCCCACTCCCCTCCCGAGCCCGGGACAGAACCCAGGAGTCCTGGCTGCCCAGCACCCCCCCACTCTAACCACTAGGCCCCACTCCCCTCCCGAGCCCGGGACAGAACCCAGGAGTCCTGGCTCCCAGCCCCCCCCCACTCTAACCACTAGGCCCCACTCCCCTCCCGAGCCCGGGACAGAACCCAGGAGTCCTGGCTCCCAGCCCCCCCCACTCTAACCACTAGGCCCCACTCCCCTCCCGAGCCCGGGACAGAACCCAGGAGTCCTGGCTCCCAGCCCCCCCCCCCCACTCTAACCACTAGGCCCCACTCCCCTCCCGAGCCCGGGACAGAACCCAGGAGTCCTGGCTCCCAGCCCCCCCGCCCCCACTCTAACCACTAGGCCCCACTCCCCTCCCGAGCCCGGGACAGAACCCAGGAGTCCTGGCTCCCAGCCCCCCCCCCACTCTAACCACTAGACCCCACTCCCCTCCCGAGCCCGGACAGAACCCAGGAGTCCTGGCTCCCAGCCCCCCCCCCCCACTCTAACCACTAGGCCCCACTCCCCTCCCGAGCCCGGGACAGAACCCAGGAGTCCTGGCTCCCAGCCCCCCCCCACTCTAACCACTAGGCACCACTCCCCTCCCAGAGCCAGGGACAGAACCCAGGAGTCCTGGCTCCCAGCCCCCCCCCACTCTAACCACTAGGCCCCACTCCCCTCCCAGAGCCAGGGACAGAACCCAGGAGTCCTGGCTCCCAGCCCCCCCCCCACTCTAACCACTAGGCCCCACTCCCCTCCCGAGCCCGGGACAGAACCCAGGAGTCCTGGCTCCCAGCCCGCCCCCCACTGTAACCACTAGGCCCCACTCCCCTCCCAGAGCCAGGGACAGAACCCAGGAGTCCTGGCTCCCAGCCCCCCCCCACTCTAACCACTAGGCCCCACTCCCCTCCCAGAGCCAGGGACAGAACCCAGGAGTCCTGGATCCCAGCCCCCCCCCACTCTAACCACTAGGCCCCACTCCCCTCCCAGAGCCAGGGACAGAACCCAGGAGTCCTGGCTCCCAGCCCCCCCCCCCTGGGCTGGGGGGTGGGTTAGGGGGTTAGAAATGTAACCCCTGCCCCCCCTCCCCCCCACACTGTTGAGAGGAGAAATCGCCCCCTGGAGACACTGATCTCATTAAACGTCTCCCAGCCCCTAATCCCGGTGTCTGCTGGGGGGGGGGGGGGGGAAGCGGCTTGAGGGGGATCAGGGGCCAGTGAAGGTGTCTCTGGCTCCAGGATTAGCCGTGGGGCGGATGTGGGTCAGCCAGGGCTGGAGGGGGCCCCACAGGGCCAGCTATGGGCCTGGCCAATTAAACAGAGACTAAGTCTCCAAAGGGGATAAGCTGGGGGGCTAACGGGTGAGGAGGGAGGGGCATCGGCGGGTATTGGGGGTCTGTGGGTCGGGTGGGGGATCAGCAGGTATCGGGGGGCTGTGGGTCGGGGTGGGGGGATCAACAGGTATTGGGGGGCTGTGGGTCGGGTGGGGATCAGCAGGTATTGGGGGGCTGTGGGTCGGGGTGGGGGCATCGGCGGGTATTGGGGGGGCAGTGGGTCGGGGTGGGGGGCACCGGCCGGGCGCCGGGAGCGGGGTCAGGTCGGGGGCAGGGGGCCGGGCCGGGCGTGTGGGGTGGTTTCTGTCTAACAACAGGCCAGGATCGGGGGGGGGGGGGAGGGCGTTGGGGGGGGGGCCTGACAGGGTGAATCGGGTCTGAATGGCCCCGAAAATCCCCCGTCAGGGAGCATTAGAGACGCTGGCTGGAGCCATTGTCCGGCCCCCGGCCTTAGAGCCCCCCCGCCCGGTGCCCCTCACTCCCGACCCGCAGCCCCCCGGTGCCCCTCACTCCCGACCCACAGCCCCCCGGTGCCCCTCACTCCCGACCCGCAGCCCCCCGGTGCCCCTCACTCCCGACCCACAGCCCCCCCCCCCGCCCGGTGCCCTTCACTCCCGACCCGCAGCCCCCCCGCCCGGTGCCCCTCACTCCCAACCCACAGCCCCCCCAGTGCCCCTCACTCCCGACCCGCAGCCCCCCCAGTGCCCCTCACTCCCGACCCGCAGCCCCCCCGCCCAGTGCCCCTCACTCCCAACCCGCAGCCCCCCCGCCCGGTGCCCCTCACTCCCGACCCGCAGCCCCCCCGCCCGGTGCCCCTCACTCCCGACACGCAGCCCCCCCCAGTGCCCCTCACTCCCGACCCGCAGCCCCCCTGCCCGGTGCCCCTCACTCCCGACCCGCAGCCCCCCGCCCGGTGCCCCTCACTCCCGACCCCCCCCCGGTGCCCCTCACTCCCGACCGCAGCCCCCCCAGTGCCCCTCACTCACGACCCGCAGCCCCCCGCCCGGTGCCCCTCACTCCCGACCCGCAGCCCCCCCAGTGCCCCTCACTCCCGACCCACAGCCCCCCCACCCGGTGCCCCTCACTCCCGACCCGCAGACCCCACACCCGGTGCCCCTCACTCCCGACCCGCAGCCTCCCCGGTGCCCCTCACTCCCGACCCGCAGCCCCCCCGGCCGGTGCCCCTCACTCCCGACCCGCAGCCCCCCCACCCAGCCGGTGCCCCTCACTCCCGACCCGCAGCCCCCCCACCCAGCCGGTGCCCCTCACTCCTGACCAGCAGCCCCCCCGGTGTCCCTCACTCCTGACCGGCAGCCCCCCAGCCCGGCCGGTACCCCTCACGCCCGACCCCCATCCCCTGCCAGCCCGACCCTGCCCCCCCAGTGCCCCTCACTCCCGACCCGCAGCCCCCCGTTATTGAAGCAGGGAGGCGTGGGGCGGGGGCGGGGTCAGTGCTGGATCCACTGTTCTGAGGGAGTTAGGGGGCTCATGGGGTGTCAGTGTGAGCAGATGGGCCGGGGGGAATATGTGGGGCTGGGGGGTGAGAGGTCTCGTTACCTCATGACGTCATTGGGAGTCCTGGCTAATCAGACCAGCCCCCCCCCCGTGGCCCCGGCTGGGGGGGTCAGGAACCATGGGGGGGAGGGGCGCTGTGGGGGGACCCCCGGATCCCTCCCCCAGAACTTCCTCATTCCCTCCTTGTCCCCGTATGCTAATGAGGCGGCTCCCCATTGGCCAGCGGCTAATGAGATGCGGGTGAGCTCAGCGCCCGGGGTTCTTTAAATGGGACCCCGGCGTCCGGGGCTCCGCGGCGGCTCAGGGCAGGTCCCGGGCGCTGGGTTCCCCCGGGCGACCCCTGCGGCGGAGCGCGGTGCTGACAGGTGAGGGGGGGCGAGTCTGGGTGTCCGGGGACAGAGAGAGGGACGGGTGGGGGGATGGATGAGGGGTGGGGGGATGGGAGGGGTGGGTGAGGGATGGATGAGGTGGGGGGGATGGATGAGGTGGGGGATGGAGGGGTCGTGTGAGGAGTTGGGACTGGACGGGTGGGGGGGGATGGGAGGCGGGACTGATAGATGGGGGTGTGTGAGGTGTGGGGGGATGGGATGGGAGGGGTGGGTTGGAGGCATGGGGGGATGGGAGGGGTGGGACTGATGGGGAGGGGGAGGGGGGATGGATGAGGGGTAGGGGGATGGGGGATGGGAGGGGTGGGGGGATGGGATGGATGAGGGGTGGGTTGGAGGCATGGGGGGATGGATGAGGTGGGGGGATGGGAGGGGTGGGTGAGGGATGGATGAGGGGTGGGGGATGGATGGGGATGGGAGGGGTGGGTGGGAGGTGTGGGGGGATGGGATGGGAGGGTGGGTTGGAGGCATGGGGGGATGGGAGGGGTGGGGGGATAGGGGGTGGGACTGATGGGTAGGGGGAGGGGGGATGGATGGGGTGGGGGGATGGGGGATGGGAGGGGTGGGTGGGAGGGGTGGGGGGATGGGATGGATGAGGGGTTGGTTGGAGGCGTGGGGGGATGGATGAGGTGGGGGGATGGGAGGGGTGGGTTGGAGGCGTGGGGGGATGGGAGAGGTGGGGGGGATGGGGAGGGGTGGGTTGGAGGCATGGGGGGATGGATGAGGTGGGGGGGATGGGAGGGGTGGGTTGGAGGTGTGGGGGGATGGGAGAGGTGGGGGGGATGGGAGGGGTGGGTTGGAGGTGTGGGGGGATGGGAGAGGTGGGGGGATGGGGAGGGGTGGGTTGGAGGCATGGGGGGATGGATGAGGTGGGGGATGGGAGGGGTGGGTTGGAGGCATGGGGGAGGGGTGGGTTGGAGGCATGGAGGGATGGATGAGGGGTGGGAGGATGGGGATGGGAGGGGTGGGGTTATGGAGGGGTCATGTGAGGAGTTGGGATTGACGGGTGGGGGGATGGGAGGTGGGACTGATAGATCGGGGGGGTGAGGGGGATGGATGAGGTGGGGGGGATGGAGGGGGCTGCGTGTGGGGGGGACAAGGAGCCGTACAGACCCCTGGGAGCAGGGGGTGCTTGTGAAGGGCAGAGGAAGGGGGAGGGAACATGTGAGAAGGAGAAATCGGGGGAGGGGGATGGTAGCTGGCTGGGGTCCATACACACCCGTCGTGTCTGTCTTGGTCTTGCTCTGCTCCCTCTGTATAGCCTGGTCCGTACACAGGACTGGTCCGTACACAGGACTGGTCCGTACACAGGACTGGTCCATACACACAGATGGCCCATGTAGACCTGTTGGTCTGTGAGCCCTTAGAGAGCAAAGCCCGTGTGAACCCATCGAACTGGACCATACCTCAATCCAGTCCATATCCAGCGCTGGTCCATATACAGACAGGGGCTCTAGGAGAAGGTCTGTATAGAGCAAGGACCTTATATTGGAGACAGGCTTTTGCCCTGATACCTGGGCGGTTCCTTGGCTGTCCATAGGGCTGGTGAATATTGGTCCAGAGCCAGCCGTAGAGAGAGCTGGTCTCTGGAGAAAGCCAGGCCATAGACAGGACCGGGCCGTACAGCCGTCTCTTTAGAGAGCTGGTCTCTGGAGAAAGCCAGGCCATAGACAGGACCGGGCCGTACAGCCGACTCTTTAGAGAGCTGGTCTCTGGAGAAAGCCAGGCCATAGACACGACCGGTCCGTACAGCCGTCTCTTTAGAGAGCTGGTCTCTGGAGAAAGCCAGGCCATAGACAGGACCGGGCCGTACAGCCGACTCTTTAGAGAGCTGGTCTCTGGAGAAAGCCAGGCCATAGACAGGACCGGGCCGTACAGCCGACTCTTTAGAGAGCTGGTCTCTGGAGAAAGCCAGGCCATAGACAGGACCGGGCCGTACAGCCGTCTCTTTAGAGAGCTGGTCTCTGGAGAAAGCCAGGCCATAGACAGGACCGGGCCGTACAGCCGTCTCTTTAGAGAGCTGGTCTCTGGAGAAAGCCAGGCCATAGACAGGACCGGGCCGTACAGCCGTCTCTTTAGAGAGCTGGTCTCTGGAGAAAGCCAGGCCATAGACAGGACCGGGCCGTACAGCCGTCTCTTTAGAGAGCTGGTCTCTGGAGAAAGCCAGGCCATAGACAGGACCGGGTCCGTACAGCCGTCTCTTTAGAGAGCTGGTCTCTGGAGAAAGCCAGGCCATAGACAGGACCGGGCCGTACAGCCGTCTCTTTAGAGAGCTGGTCTCTGGAGAAAGCCAGGCCATAGACAGGACCGGGCCGTACAGCCGTCTCTTTAGAGAGCTGGTCTCTGGAGAAAGCCAGGCCATAGACACGACCGGGCCGTACAGCCGTCTCTTTAGAGAGCTGGTCTCTGGAGAAAGCCAGGCCATAGACACGACCGGGCCGTACAGCCGTCTCTTTAGAGAGCTGGTCTCTGGAGAAAGCCAGGCCATAGACAGGACCGGGCCGTACAGCCGTCTCTTTAGAGAGCTGGTCTCTGGAGAAAGCCAGGCCATAGACAGGACCGGGCCGTACAGCCGTCTCTTTAGAGAGCTGGTCTCTGGAGAAAGCCAGGCCATAGACACGACCGGGCCGTACAGCCGTCTCTTTAGAGAGCTGGTCTCTGGAGAAAGCCAGGCCATAGACAGGACCGGGCCGTACAGCCGTCTCTTTAGAGAGCTGGTCTCTGGAGAAAGCCAGGCCATAGACAGGACCGGGCCGTACAGCCGACTCTTTAGAGAGCTGGTCTCTGGAGAAAGCCAGGCCATAGACAGGACCGGGCCGTACAGCCGTCTCTTTAGAGAGCTGGTCTCTGGAGAAAGCCAGGCCATAGACACGACCGGGCCGTACAGCCGTCTCTTTAGAGAGCTGGTCTCTGGAGAAAGCCAGGCCATAGACAGGACCGGGCCGTACAGCCGTCTCTTTAGAGAGCTGGTCTCTGGAGAAAACCAGGCCATAGACAGGACCGGGCCGTACAGCCGACTCTTTAGAGAGCTGGTCTCTGGAGAAAGCCAGGCCATAGACAGGACCGGGCCGTACAGCCGTCTCTTTAGAGAGCTGGTCTCTGGAGAAAGCCAGGCCATAGACACGACCGGGCCGTACAGCCGTCTCTTTAGAGAGCTGGTCTCTGGAGAAAGCCAGGCCATAGACACGACCGGGCCGTACAGCCGTCTCTTTAGAGAGCTGGTCTCTGGAGAAAGCCAGGCCATAGACAGGACCGGGCCGTACAGCCGTCTCTTTAGAGAGCTGGTCTCTGGAGAAAGCCAGGCCATAGACAGGACCGGGCCGTACAGCCGACTCTTTAGAGAGCTGGTCTCTGGAGAAAGCCAGGCCATAGACAGGACCGGTCCGTACAGCCGTCTCTTTAGAGAGCTGGTCTCTGGAGAAAGCCAGGCCATAGACAGGACCGGGCCGTACAGCCGTCTCCTTAGAGAGCTGGTCTCTGGAGAAAGCCAGGCCATAGACAGGACCGGGCCGTACAGCCGACTCTTTAGAGAGCTGGTCTCTGGAGAAAGCCAGGCCATAGACAGGACCGGGCCGTACAGCCGTCTCTTTAGAGAGCTGGTCTCTGGAGAAAGCCAGGCCATAGACAGGACCGGGCCGTACAGCCGACTCTTTAGAGAGCTGGTCTCTGGAGAAAGCCAGGCCATAGACAGGACCGGGCCGTACAGCCGTCTCCTTAGAGAGCTGGTCTCTGGAGAAAGCCAGGCCATAGACAGGACCGGGCCGTACAGCCGTCTCTTTAGAGAGCTGGTCTCTGGAGAAAGCCAGGCCATAGACAGGACCGGGCCGTACAGCCGTCTCTTTAGAGAGCTGGTCTCTGGAGAAAGCCAGGCCATAGACAGGACCGGGCCGTACAGCCGTCTCTTTAGAGAGCTGGTCTCTGGAGAAAGCCAGGCCATAGACAGGACCGGGCCGTACAGCCGACTCTTTAGAGAGCTGGTCTCTGGAGAAAGCCAGGCCATAGACAGGACCGGGCCGTACAGCCGTCTCTTTAGAGAGCTGGTCTCTGGAGAAAGCCAGGCCATAGACAGGACCGGGCCGTACAGCCGTCTCTTTAGAGAGCTGGTCTCTGGAGAAAGCCAGGCCATAGACAGGACCGGGCCGTACAGCCGTCTCTTTAGAGAGCTGGTCTCTGGAGAAAGCCAGGCCATAGACAGGACCGGGCCGTACAGCCGTCTCTTTAGAGAGCTGGTCTCTGGAGAAAGCCAGGCCATAGACAGGACCGGGCCGTACAGCCGACTCTTTAGAGAGCTGGTCTCTGGAGAAAGCCAGGCCATAGACAGGACCGGGCCGTACAGCCGTCTCTTTAGAGAGCTGGTCTCTGGAGAAAGCCAGGCCATAGACAGGACCGGGCCGTACAGCCGTCTCTTTAGAGAGCTGGTCTCTGGAGAAAGCCAGGCCATAGACACGACCGGGCCGTACAGCCGTCTCTTTAGAGAGCTGGTCTCTGGAGAAAGCCAGGCCATAGACAGGACCGGGCCGTACAGCCGTCTCTTTAGAGAGCTGGTCTCTGGAGAAAGCCAGGCCATAGACAGGACCGGGCCGTACAGCCGTCTCTTTAGAGAGCTGGGTTGCGCAGCCGGTCCCTTGACAAAGCTGCTCCGGGTAACTGGCCCACGTACAGCCGGTCCTTAGATGCTGCCGGTCCGTATGGAGCAGAGTGGGGCTGCTCCCCAACCCCTCCCCCGTCTCTCTCCTCTCCCCCAGGTGCCCCACCCAGGATGTCGGTGCCCCTGGCCGAGCTCCCCCCCAGCCCCCTGGCCCTGGAATATCTCAACGACTTTGACCTGCTGAAGTTCGAGGTCAAGCGTGAGCCGGCCGGCCCGATGGGCGGGGCCTCCCTGGGCTCCTCCCCCTGCAGCTCGCTGCCCCCCTCTCCCGCGCTGAGCGAAGCGGGGCTGGGGGAGCTCTACTGGCTGGCGGGCCTGCACCAGCAGATGGCGGGGGGCGGGGAGGGGCTCAGCCCGGAGGAGGCAGTGGAGGCCCTGCTGGGGGGGGCGCCCGAGGGGGGGTTCTGCCCCGGGGGGCCGCTCCAGCCACAGCAACAGGTGAGTTCTGGGGGCGGAGAGGGGGAGGGGGAAGGGCTGGGGGAGAAGGTAACAGGGAGTGGGGGGTGAGGGGGGTGAGGCTGGAGAAGGGGATGGGAGGGGAAGAGAGAGACCTACTTAGGGGGCACTGGCACAGCTGGGGGGAGCCCTGGGCCGGCAGGGGGCTGCGGGTCGGGAGTGAGGGGCACCGGCCGGGCCGGCAGGGGGCTGCGGGTCGGGAGTGAGGGGCACCGGCCGGGCCGGCAGGGGGCTGCGGGTCGGGAGTGAGGGGCACCGGCCGGGCCGGCAGGGGGCTGCGGGTCGGGAGTGAGGGGCACCGGCTGGGCCGGCAGGGGGCTGCGGGTCGGGAGTGAGGGGCACCGGCAGGGCCGGGCCGGCAGTGGGCTGCGGGTCGGGAGTGAGGGGCACCGGCAGGGCCGGTCCGGCAGGGGGCTGCGGGTCGGGAGTGAGGGGCTCCAGCTATTCCCGTAGGGCTGCCCTGCGCTGACTCTGCCTCCCCCCCAGATGCCCCCCCTGCGGGACCCCTTCTCGGACGAGCAGCTGGTGGGCATGTCGGTGCGGGAGCTGAACCGGCGCCTGCGGGGCTGCGGGAAGGACGAGGTTCTGCGACTGAAGCAGAAGCGCCGGACGCTGAAGAACCGCGGCTACGCCCAGTCCTGCCGCTTCAAGCGGGTGCAGCAGCGCCACCTGCTGGAGGCGGAGAAATCCCGGCTGGCCCGCGAGCTGGACACCCTGCGGGGGGAGCTGGCCCGGCTCGCCCACGAGCGCGACGTCTACAAGGCCCGGTGTGAGAAGCTGCTGCCCCAGCCCCCCTCGCCCTCCCAGTTCTTCCTCTGAGCCGCCCCCCCGGCATGGACACTGGGGGCAGCCAGCAGGGGGCGCTGCTCTGGGATGGACTGGGGGGTCCTTCCGCTTCCGGCCAGCAGGGGACGATGCTCTGGGATGGACTGGGGGGGTCCTTCCCCCTCCGGCCAGCAGGGGGCGCTGCTCTGGGATGGACTGGGGGGGTCCTTCCACCTCCGGCCAGCAGGGGGCGCTGCTCTAGGATGGACTGGGGGGTCCTTCCGCCTCCGGCCAGCAGGGGGCGCTGCTCTGGGATGGACTGGGGGGTCCTTCCGCCTCCGGCCAGCAGGGGGCGCTGCTCTGGGATGGACTGGGGGGTCCTTCCGCCTCCAGCCAGCAGGGGGCGCTGCTCTGGGATGGACTGGGGGGTCCTTCCACCTCCGGCCAGCAGGGGGCGATGCTCTGGGATGGACTGGGGGGTCCTTCCCCCTCCGGCCAGCAGGGGGCGCTGCTCTAGGATGGACTGGGGGGTCCTTCCACCTCCGGCCAGCAGGGGGCGCTGCTCTGGGATGGACTGGGGGGGGTCCTTCCCCCTCCGGCCAGCAGGGGGCGCTGCTCTAGGATGGACTGGGGGGGGTCCTTCCCCCTCCGGCCAGCAGGGGGCGATGCTCTAGGATGGACTGGGGGGTCCTTCCACCTCCGGCCAGCAGGGGGCGCTGCTCTGGGATGGACTGGGGGGGTCCTTCCACCTCCGGCCAGCAGGGGGCGCTGCTCTGGGATGGACTGGGGGGGTCCTTCCCCCTCCGGCCAGCAGGGGGCGCTGCTCTGGGATGGACTGGGGGGGTCCTTCCGCCTCCGGCCAGCAGGAGGCGATGCAATGGGATGGACTGGGGGGGGTCCTTCCACCTCCGGCCAGCAGGGGGCGCTGCTCTGGGATGGACTGGGGGGGTCCTTCCCCCTCCGGCCAGCAGGGGGCGCTGCTCTAGGATGGACTGGGGGGGTCCTTCCCCCTCCGGCCAGCAGGGGGCGATGCTCTGGGATGGACTGGGGGGGTCCTTCCACCTCCGGCCAGCAGGGGGCGCTGCTCTGGGATGGACTGGGGGGGTCCTTCCCCCTCCGGCCAGCAGGGGGCGCTGCTCTGGGATGGACTGGGGGATCCTTCCACCTCCGGCCAGCAGGGGGCGCTGCTCTGGGACGGACTGGGGGGTCCTTCCCCCTCCGGCCAGCAGGGGGCGCTGCTCTGGGATGGACTGGGGGGGTCCTTCCACCTCCGGCCAGCAGGGGGCGATGCAATGGGATGGACTGGGGGGGTCCTTCCCCCTCCGGCCAGCAGGGGGAGTCCACCGGCCAAGGACCCCTCCGGACTCTCCACAGCCCCCTCTGTGTAACCCCCGTTCGCCACCAGGGGGAGTGCGTCTGTGGCAGGGGGACTGTGGGGGTGACGCTGGGGCTCCCCCTTCCTGCCCCCCAAGGGGATTAAGTTGTGGGGGTGCATTGATGGGGGGTGGTAGGTGGGGTGACCCCCTGTGCCAATGGGGGTGGGGGGCTGGACTCCCCTGTTGCATGCCGGTCATGCCAACCCCTGCTGCACCCCAAAAGCAGGACCAGCAGCCAAGCACCCTCTGAACCCCACATCACCAGCCCAGCCCCCCAGAGCAACCCCCTGTACCCCACTATCAGCGCCCAGCCCCCCAGAGCAACCCCCCGTACCCCACTATCAGCGCCCAGCCCCCCAGAGCAACCCCCCATACCCCACTATCAGCGCCCAGCCCCCCCAGAGCCACCCCCGTACCCCACTATCAGCGCCCAGCCCCCCAGAGCCAACCCGTGTACCCCACTATCAGCGCCCAGCCCCCCCAGAGCCACCCCCCGTACCCCACTATCAGCGCCCAGCCCCCCCAGAGCCACCCCCCGTACCCCACTATCAGCGCCCAGCCCCCCCAGAGCCACCCCCGTACCCCACTATCAGCGCCCAGCCCCCCCAGAGCCACCCCCGTACCCCACTATCAGCGCCCAGCCCCCCCCGAGGCACCCCCCGTACCCCACTATCAGCGCCCAGCCCCCCCAGAGCCACCCCCCGTATCCCACTATCAGCGCCCAGCCCCCCCAGAGCCACCCCCGTACCCCACTATCAGCGCCCAGCCCCCCCCGAGCCACCCCCGTACCCCACTATCAGCGCCCAGCCCCCCCGAGGCACCCCCCGTACCCCACTATCAGCGCCCAGCCCCCCCAGAGCCACCCCCCGTATCCCACTATCAGCGCCCAGCCCCCCGAGCAACCCCCGCACCCCACTATCAGTGCCCAGCCCCCCAGAGCAACCCCCCGTACCCCACTATCAGCGCCCAGCCCCCCCAGAGCCACCCCCGTACCCCACTATCAGCGCCCAGCCCCCCCAAGCCACCCCCCGTACCCCACTATCAGCGCCCAGCCCCTCCGAGCAACCCCCCGTACCCCACTATCAGCGCCCAGCCCCCCGAGCAACCCCCGCACCCCACTATCAGCGCCCAGCCCCCCAGAGCAACCCCCCGTACCCCACTATCAGCGCCCAGCCCCCCGAGCCACCCCCCGTACCCCACTATCAGCGCCCAGCCCCCCCCGAGCAACCCCCCGTACCCCACTATCAGCGCCCAGCCCCCCGAGCAACCCCCGCACCCCACTATCAGCGCCCAGCCCCCCAGAGCAACCCCCCGTACCCCACTATCAGCGCCCAGCCCCCCAGAGCCACCCCCCCGTACCCCACTATCAGCGCCCAGCCCCCCCGAGCAACCCCCGCACCCCACTATCAGCGCCCAGCCCCCCCGAGCCACCCCCGTACCCCACTATCAGCGCCCAGCCCCCCCAGAGCCACCCCCGTACCCCACTATCAGCGCCCAGCCCCCCCAGAGCAACCCCCCGTACCCCACTATCAGCGCCCTGCCCCCCAGAGCAACCCCCCGTACCCCACTATCAGCGCCCAGCCCCCCCGAGCCACCCCCCGTACCCCACTATCAGCGCCCAGCCCCCCCGAGCCATCCCCCGTACCCCACTATCAGCGCCCTGCCCCCCGAGCAACCCCCCGTACCCCACTATCAGCACCCAGCCCCCCCAGAGCCACCCCCCATACCCCACTATCAGCACCCAGCCCCCCCAGAGCCACCCCCCGTACCCCACTATCAGCGCCCAGCCCCCCCAGAGCCACCCCCCCGTACCCCACTATCAGCGCCCAGCCCCCCCAGAGCCACCCCCCCGTACCCCACTATCAGCGCCCAGCCCCCCAGAGCCACCCCCCGTACCCCACTATCAGCACTCAGCCCCCCAGAGCCACCCCCCGTACCCCACTATCAGCGCCCAGCCCCCCCAGAGCAACCCCCGTACCCCACTATCAGCGCCCAGCCCCCCCAGAGCCACCCCCCCGTACCCCACTATCAGCGCCCAGCCCCCGCGAGCCACCCCCTGTACTCCACTATCAGCGCCCAGCCCCCCCGAGCCAACCCCCCGTACCCCACTATCAGCGCCCTGCCCCCCCAGAGCAACCCCCCGTACCCCACTATCAGCGCCCAGCCCCCCCCAGAGCCACCCCCCGTACCCCACTATCAGCGCCCAGCCCCCCAGAGCAACCCCCCCGTACCCCACTATCAGCGCCCTGCACCCGACCAGGGGGGTGCACAGCCAGCCCCTGCCCCCACAACCAACACCTGCCCCACACCGCTGTGCAGCAGCAAACTACCTCCAGGTCCCCCCCATTGACGCTCACGTGCAGCCCCGCCCCCCGGGACTGAGCCCGGTCCCGCCCCGTACCCCCCTTGCCACGCCCCTCCCCCCGGGACTGAGCCCGGCCCCGCCCCGTACCCCCCTTACCACGCCCCGCCCCCCAGGACTGAGCCCGGCCCCGCCCCGTACCCCCCTTGCCACGCCCCTCCCCCCGGGACTGAGGCCGGCCCCGCCCCGTACCCCCCTTGCCACGCCCCTCCCCCCGGGACTGAGCCCGGTCCCGCCCCGTACCCCCCTTGCCACGCCCCTCCCCCCGGGACTGAGCCCGGCCCCGCCCCGTACCCCCCTTGCCACGCCCCTCCCCCCGGGACTGAGGCCGGCCCCGCCCCGTACCCCCCTTGCCACGCCCCGCCCCCCGGGACTGAGCCCGGCCCCGCCCCGTACCCCCCTTACCACGCCCCGCCCCCCGGGACTGAGCCCGGCCCCGCCCCGTACCCCCCTTACCACGCCCCGCCCCCCGGGACTGAGCCCGGCCCCGCCCCGTACCCCCCTTACCACGCCCCGCCCCCCGGGACTGGACTGTGTCAGTCAAAGACCCCCCCATCCTCCACCTATTGCCCCCCAGAGCTCAACCCTCCGGGGATGCCCTGCACCCCCCACCCAGCCCCTCTGGTAACAGCCCCCCCTCCCCCCAGGTCCCCTCACACACGGTACCCAGTGACCCCAGGTAACCCTAGCTCTAGGCCGGTCCTATTATGGGGGGGGGGTGTCTCTACGCCCCCTGCCGGCCCTGCCCTGGGGGTGGGGGTGGGAGGGTTAGTTTTTTACACCCCCCCTTCCGCTGTGCTCGCTAACGTCCGCCCCCCGCCCCATGGGTGCTGCTACCCACTTCCCATCCCCCTCGAGGGGGCGGGCCGACTGTGGAGCCCCGCCCACGGGGCGGAGCTTGTGGGGCACAAGGGGCGGGGCCAGAGACGTTCGTCCTTTAGCAGCTTCCCAATGACATTGGAGAATAAAGAACCCGACCGAGCCCGCGTCTGCCGTTCCTTGGGGGTGGAGCCTAATGAGGGGGTGTGGCCTGGTGAAGCCACGCCCAGATCCGCCCCCTGCTCTGGGATGGACTGGGGGGTCCTTCCCCCTCCGGCCAGCAGGGGGCGCTGCTCTGGGATGGACTGGGGGGGGTCCTTCCACCTCTGGCCAGCAGGGGGCGCTGCTCTGGGATGGACTGGGGGGTCCTTCCCCCTCCGGCCAGCAGGGGGCGCTGCTCTGGGATGGACTGGGGGGGTCCTTCCCCCTCCGGCCAGCAGGGGGCGCTGCTCTGGGAAGGACTGGGGGGTCCTTCCCCCTCCGGCCAGCAGGGGGCGCTGCTCTGGGATGGACTGGGGGGTCCTTCCCCCTCCGGCCAGCAGGGGGCGCTGCTCTGGGATGGACTGGGGGGGTCCTTCCACCTCTGGCCAGCAGGGGGCGCTGCTCTGGGATGGACTGGGGGGGTCCTTCCCCCTCCGGCCAGCAGGGGGCGCTGCTCTGGGATGGACTGGGGGGTCCTTCCACCTCTGGCCAGCAGGGGGCGCTGCTCTGGGATGGACTGGGGGGTCCTTCCACCTCCGGCCAGCAGGAGGAGTCCACTGGCTGAAGGCTGGGAGCCCGGACTCCTGGGTTCAGTGCCTGGCTCTGGGAGGGGCGGGGGCTGGGAGCCCGGACTCCTGGGTTCAGTCCCTGGCTCTGGGAGGGGGGGGGGGGGCTGGGAGCCCGGACTCCTGGGTTCAGTCCCTGGCTCTGGGAGGGGGGGGAGCTGGGAGCCCGGACTCCTGGGTTCAGTCCCTGGCTCTGGGAGGGGGGGGATCTGGGAGCCCGGACTCCTGGGTTCAGTGCCTGGCTCTGGGAGGGGCGGGGGCTGGGAGCCCGGACTCCTGGGTTCAGTGCCTGGCTCTGGGAGGGGGGGGGAGCTGGGAGCCCGGACTCCTGGGTTCAGTCCCTGGCTCTGGGAGGGGCGGGGGCTGGAAGCCCGGACTCCTGGGTTCAGTGCCTGGCTCTGGGAGGGGGGGGGAGCTGGGAGCCCGGACTCCTGGGTTCAGTCCCTGGCTCTGGGAGGGGGGGGAGCTGGGAGCCCGGACTCCTGGGTTCAGTCCCTGGCTCTGGGAGGGGGGGGATCTGGGAGCCCGGACTCCTGGGTTCAGTGCCTGGCTCTGGGAGGGGCGGGGGCTGGGAGCCCGGACTCCTGGGTTCAGTCCCTGGCTCTGGGAGGGGGGGGATCTGGGAGCCCGGACTCCTGGGTTCAGTGCCTGGCTCTGGGAGGGGGGGGGGAGCTGGGAGCCCGGACTCCAGGGTTCAGTCCCTGGCTCTGGGAGGGGGGGGGGCTGGGAGCCCGAACTCCTGGGTTCAGTGCCTGGCTCTGGGAGGGGCGGGGGCTGGGAGCCCGGACTCCTGGGTTCAGTGCCTGGCTCTGGGAGGGGCGGGGGCTGGGAGCCCGGACTCCTGGGTTCAGTGCCTGGCTCTGGGAGGGGTGGGGGCTGGGAGCCCAGACTCCTGGGTTCAGTGCCTGGCTCTGGGAGGGGCGGGGGCTGGGACCCCGGACTCCTGGGTTCTGTTCTCTCGCTGGCTCCAGCCCCCGCAGAGCAGCGGATCCCCCCCACCAACTCCCGCTACGGGGGGGGGGGGGCTCTTGTTCTCTGCCAGCTGTGAGGGGTGGGGGGCCAGGAATCGGCCACGCCCCCCCCAGCAGGAAATTCAGCGCCACCCCCCCCACAAGAAAACAGCACCTGCAGGGAAGTCACAACAGCCTGTAATTATCACCTGTCAGCTCCCCCCCCGCCTGCCAGTGCCCCCCACTCCTGACCCACAGCCCCCTGCCCCCCAACCCTGCCGGTGCCCCCCACTCCCGATCCACAGCCCCCTACCCCCCAACCCTGCCGGTGCCCCCCACTCCCAACCCGCAACCCCCTGCCCCCCAACCCTGCCAGTGCCCCCCACTCCCGACCCGCAACCCCCTGCCCCCAACCCTGCCGGTGCCCCCCACTGTCCTCCGCACTATCCTCCCTCTGCACCGTCCTCCCCACTGTCCTCCCCACTGTCCTCCCTCCACACCGTCCTCCCCACTGTCCTCCGCACTGTCCTCCCTCCACACCGCCCTCCACACCGCCCTCCCCAATGTCCTCCGCACTGTCCTCCCTCCACACCGCCCTCCCCACTGTCCTCCACACTGTCCTCCCTCCACACCGCCCTCCCCACTGTCCTCCGCACTGTCCTCCCTCCACACCGCCCTCCCCACTGTCCTCCGCACTGTCCTCCCTCCACACCGCCCTCCCCACTGTCCTCCGCACTGTCCTCCCTCTGCACCGTCCTCCCCACTGTCCTCCGCACTGTCCTCCCTCCACACCGCCCTCTCCACTGTCCTCCACACTGTCCTCCCTCCACACCGCCCTCTCCACTGCCCTCCACACTGTCCTCCCTCCACACCGCCCTCCCCACTGTCCTCCGCACTGTCCTCCGCACTGTCCTCCCTCCACACCGCCCTCCCCACTGTCCTCCGGACTGTCCTCCCTCCACACCACCCTCCACACTGTCCTCCGGACTGTCCTCCCTCCACACCACCCTCCACACTGTCCTCCGCACTGTCCTCCGGACTGTCCTCCCTCCACACCACCCTCCCCACTGCCCTCCGCACTGTCCTCCCTCCACACCGCCCTCCCCACTGGCCTCCCTCCACACCACCCTCCCCACTGTCTTCCGCACTGTCCTCCCTCCACACCGCCCTCTCCACTGTCCTCCACACCGTCCTCCCTCCACACCATCCTCCACACTTTCCTCTGCACTCTCCTCCCTCCACACCGCCCTCCCCACTGTCCTCCGCACTGTCCTCCCTCCACACCGTCCTCCGCACTGTCCTCCGCACTGTCCTCCGCACTGTCCTCCCTCCACACCGTCCTCCGCACTGTCCTCCGCACTGTCCTCCCTCCACACCACCCTCCCCACTGTCCTCCCCACTGTCCTCCGCACTGTCCTACCTCCACACCGTCCTCCGCACTGTCCTCCGCACTGTCCTCCCTCCACATCGCCCTCCCCACTGTCCTCCGCACTGTCCTCCCTCCACATCGCCCTCCCCACTGTCCTCCCCACTGTCCTCCGCACTGTCCTACCTCCACACCGTCCTCCGCACTGTCCTCCGCACTGTCCTCCCTCCACATCGCCCTCCCCACTGTCCTCCCCACTGTCCTCCGCACTGTCCTCCCTCCACACCGTCCTCTGCACTCTCCTCCCTCCACACCGCCCTCCCCACTGTCCTCCGCACTGTCCTCCCTCCACACCGTCCTCCCCACTGTCCTCCGCACTGTCCTCCCTCCACACCGTCCTCCCCACTGTCCTCCCCACTGTCCTCCGCACTGCCCTCCCTCCCCACCATCCTCCCCACTGTCCTCTGCACTCTCCTCCCTCCACACCGCCCTCCGTACTGTCCTCCGCACTGTCCTCCCTCCACATCGTCCTCCCCACTACCCTCCGCACTGTCCTCCCTCCACACCATCCTCCCTCCACACCATCCTCCGCACTGTCCTCCGTCTGTCCCCCTCACCCTCCCTCGTTCCGTCCCTCCATCCTTCCATCCACCCATCCCTCCCTCCATCCCCCTCGCCCTCCCTCAATCCCTCCCTCCATCCACCCATCCCTCCCTCCATCCTTCCATCCCCCTCGCCCTCCCGCCCTCCCTCCCTCCCTCTCACCCTCCCTCATTCCCTCATTCCCTCCCTCCATCCGCTTCCCCACCCCTCCTTCCTTCCCTTCCTCTGTCCGTCCCCCCGCAGGCCAGCTGAGCGGGGTCCTCCAGCAATGAATGTCCCAGGCAGAGAATGGGGTGTCCATGGGGTGGTTTATTGAGGGGTCTAAGAGACGTTGCTCTGGGGGTGGGGGTCACCGCTGGGGGAGGGAGGGGCGGTGTGGGAGGAGCAGGGGGTGGGGGTCACCGCTGGGGGAGGGAGGGAGGGGCGGTGTGGGGGTCAGGGGAGTGGGACGGGGGAATCTGGGTACAGGATGTGGGGGGAGTCACCCCAGGCCTGAGAACAAGGGGTGGGGGTGGGGGTGCAGGTCAGGTCCAACCTTCGCCCTCAGTGTGTGTGGGCACCATGGGGCTGGGAGCCCCTCCCCCTGCGTCGGTCCTCGGAGCCCGGGGGCAGGTCCAGCAGAAAGGGCCGGAGGGCTAGCGGTGAAGGGCAGAGGCACCTGGGGGAGAGACGGGGAGGATGGAGGGAAGGAGAAAGGCAGGAAGGAGGAGAGAGGTTATTGGAGAAGAGCCGCTGCCCCAGCCCTGCCCCCAGAGAGAAGGCACTTACCTGGGGGGCCGTGGGTCGGGCCGTGGGTCGGGCCGTGGGTCGGGGCCGGGGGCTCTCACTGGGGCCGAGTCGTTCGGGGGCCAGGGACGATGCCGCGGCTGCCATAAAACTCCACCACCTGGTTGGGGACTTCGGCCAGGACGCACCTGGCCAGCGCCGCCGGCGGGGCCTGGGCAGAGAGATGGAGGGAGTGAGGCAGGGCCTGACGGAGGAGGGTGGATGGAGGGAACGTGGCAGAGGAGGGAGCATGGCGGAGGCGGGTGGAGGAGGGTGGAAGGAGGGAGCGCAGCGGAGGTGGGCAGAGGGTGGAATGAGGCAACGTGGCGGAGGCGGGTGGAGGAGGGTGGAAGGAGGCAACGTGGCGGAGGCGGGTGGAGGAGGGCGGATGGAGGGAACATGCAGGAGGTGGATGGAGGAGGGCGGAAGGAGAGAGCGTGGCGGAGGTGGGTGGAGGAGGGCGGATGGAAGAGGGCGGATGGAGGGAACGTGGCGGAGGCAGGTGGAGAAGGGCAGATGGAGGAGGTGGAAGGAGGGAGCGCAGCGGATGCGGGCGGACGAGGGTGGAAGGAGGGAACGTGGCGGAGGCGGGCGGGTGGAGGAGGGTGGAAGGAGAGAGCGTGGCGGAGGTGGGTGGAGGAGGGCGGATGGAAGAGGGCGGATGGAGGGAACGTGGCGGAGGCAGGTGGAGAAGGGCAGATGGAGGAGGTGGAAGGAGGGAGCGCAGCGGATGCGGGCGGACGAGGGTGGAAGGAGGGAACGTGGCAGAGGCGGATGGAGGAGCGTGGAAGGAGGGAACGTGGAGGAGGCGGATGGAGGAGGGTGGAAGGAGGGAACGTGGAGGAGGCGGATGGAGGAGGGTGGAAGGAGGGAACATGGCGGAGGCGGGCGGAGGAGGGTGGAAGGAGGGAACATGGCGGAGGCAGGCGGATGGAGGAGGGTGGAGGAGGGAACGTGGCGGAGGCGGGCGGAGGAGGGTGGAAGGAGGGAACGTGGAGGAGGCGGATGGAGGAGGGTGGAAGGAGGCGGGCGGAGGAGGGTGGAAGGAGGAAACGTGGAGGAGGCGGATGGAGGAGGGTGGAAGGAGGCGGGCGGAGGAGGGTGGAAGGAGGGAACGTGGTGGAGGTGGGCGGAGGAGGGTGGAAGGAGGGAACGTGGCAGAAGTGGGCGGAGGAGAGTGGAAGGAGGGAACGTGGAGGAGGCGGGTGGAGGAGGGTGGAAGGAGGGAACGTGGCGGAGGCGGGCGGAGGAGGGTGGAAGGAGGGAACGTGGCGGAGGTGGGTGGAGGAGGGTGGAAGGAGGGAACGTGGCGGAGGCGGGCGGAGGAGGGTGGAAGGAGGGAACATGGTGGAGGCAGGTGGATGGAGGAGGGTGGAGGAGGGAACGTGGAGGAGGCGGATGGAGGAGGGTGGAAGGAGGGAACGCGGCAGAGACGGGCGAAGGAGGGTGGAAGGAGGGAACATGGCGGAAGTGGGCGGAGGAGAGTGGAAGGAGGGAACGTGGCGGAAGTGGGCAGAGGAGAGTGGAAGGAGGGAATGTGGAGGAGGCGGGCGGAGGAGGGTGGAAGGAGGGAATGTGGAGGAGGCGGGCGGAGGAGGGTGGAAGGAGGGAACATGGAAGAGGTGGATGGAGGAGGGTGGAAGGAGGGAACGTGGTGGAGGCGGGCGGAGGAGGGTGGAAGGAGGGAACGTGGCAGAGGTGGGCGGATGGAGGAGGGTGGAAGGAGGGAACGTGGTGGAGGTGGGTGGATGGAGGGAACGTGGCGGAGGCAGATGGAGGAGGGTGGAAGGAGGGAACGTGGTGGAGGCGGGCGGAGGAGGGTGGAAGGAGGGAACGCGGCGGAGGTGGGCGGATGGAGGGAACGTGGCGGAGGCGGGCGGATGGAGGGAACGTGGCGGACGGAGGGAGGGAGGAGGGCGCCCCACCTCCCCATCCCACACTCACCTTCTTGAACTCGCGGAAGGGCACGAACTGGACGATGTCGCGGGCGGGCCGCTCCCCCCCGGACTCCTGGGTCCCGAGGTCCTCGTCCAGCGCCCGCATGTCGGAAAAGTCGGTGTTCCCCACCCCCACGATGATGATGGAGACGGGGAGGCGGGAGGCGCGGGCGACGGCGTCCCGCGTGGCATCCATGTCGCTCAGCACCCCGTCCGTCAGCACCAGCAGCACCCGGTACCGCTGGGGAGAGGGGGTCAGGCTGGGGGACCCCAAACTCCATCCCCGCCCATGGGGGACCCCAAAATCCCTCCCCCTCACCATGGGGGACCCCGAACTCCTCCCCTCCCATGGGGGATCCCAAAATCCCTCCCCCTCACCATGGGGGACCCCGAACTCCTCCCCTCCCATGGGGGATCCCAAAATCCCTCCCCCTCACCATGGGGGACCCCGAACTCCTCCCCTCCCATGGGGGACCCCAAACTCCCTCCCCCTGCCCATGGGGGACCCCAAACTCCCCACCCCTCCCCCTGCCCATAGGGGACCCCAAAATTATTCCCCCTCCCCCTCACCATAGGGGACCCCAAACTCTCTTTACGACCAGCTCCCCTCTCCCTCCCGCTGCCCCTCCCCCTCACCATGGGGGGCCCGTCCCCCTCTTCCTCGCAGGCGGGGGCCAGCACCCGGTTGATGATGGGGGCCAGGTGGGTTGGGCCATAGAGCTGGATCTGGGGTAGGCACCGCTTGTAGGCCTCGATCACCCCCGAGATCCCTGCGGGGAGAGAGACTCAGGACGCCGGGGTTCTCACCTCGGGGAGGGGAGGGGGCTAGTGGTTGGAGCGGAGGGGGGCTGGGAGCCAGGACTCCTGGGTTCTGTCCCCGGCTCTGGGATGGGAATGGAATAGGGGGGAGGGGGCTGGGAGCCAGGACTCCTGGGTTCTCTCCTCAGCTGTGGGAGGGGAGTGGGGTCTGGCGGTTAGAGCAGAGGGGGTCTGGGTTCTGTCCCCGGCTCTGGGATGGGAGTGGGTTGTGGGGGGAGCTGGGAGCCCGGACTCCTGGGTTCTCCTGGGTTCATCTCGGTCAGGGGTCTGGGAGCACTGCCTAGGTTAACGAATGACACCCGCTAACGAAGAGAGAGAGTCTCCTACGTTCACACTCCGGGTTGTCTGGGTCGAAGTTGATGGCGAAATCGTGCGAGACCTGAGAGAGGGGGAGACGCCGGCTCAGAGAGAGGCCAAACGCCCCCCCCCAATCTACCGCCCCCCCGCAGCTTCCCGAACTGTACCTCGTAGTTCGGGGGGATCCGCGCCCCAAATCCAAAGGCTGGAAACTTCTTGTCGCTGGAAGAGAGAGAGACGCGGTGTGGGGAGAGTGTCAAGCCAATGAACCCTGAACAGCAAATGGGACCCAGGAGTCCGGGATGGCAGTGCAGGGCTCAGCGCCAGGGGACTGGTACCTCCCAGCTCCTGGGGCATAACTTGAGATAGCAAGACCCTATTGCAAAGGACTGTGGGTAACTTGCTGCCACAGGGCTCCAGAGCAAAGGACTGTGGGTAATTTGCTGCTGCAAAGGACAGTGGGTTGCTTGGGAGAGCAGGACTCGGGTGCAAAGGATTGTGGGTAGTTTTCAAGAGCAGGACTCAGATGCAAAGGATTGTGGGTAGTTTGCAAGAGCGGGATGCTGGGGCAATGCCTGGCGGGGGCGGGATGGAACCCAGGCGTCCGGGGGGGCGGGTACCTGTCGTAGTCCTGGCAGATCTCGCCCACGGCGGACAGCGCTTGGAGGTACTCGTTGGGCTCCTTGGGGCGGAGGAAGTGCAGGGAGTGCTCGCTGCGCGGGTCGCCGTTGGAAGCCGTGAAGTCAATGGCCACCTGCAGGGGGGCGGGAGGGCAGCCCCCGGGGTTAGCTGGGGGGTGCCCGCCCCAGTCTGGGCCCCGCCCCGCCCGGGGGCCCAGCCCCTCACCGTGAAGTAGATCTGCAGTCCGCCCATGATGTAATCCAGGAACGTGTGAACCTTCTCCACCTGCCCGGGGGGAGAGAACATCAGCGCCCAGCGGGGAGGATTCATAACGAGGCATTAACCATAACGAGCCGGGCATCTCCCCGACCCAGCCCCCCGGCGACCAGGTCCCCTGAGCCCGGCCCCGACGGGTCTTCGTCCAACCGGGTCTTCCAACCCCCCAACCTCCCTCGGGCGCTGCGCCCGCAGAGTGCGGGAGTTCCTCCTCACGTCCACCCCGGCTCTCCCTCGCCGCGGGATGGGCCCTGGGAGGTCTGGGCCCCGCCGTCCATGGAGACTTCACCCACTGGAGACTGTCGGGGGGGTCCCCTGTCACGTCGCTGGGATTATTTGGGATCATATAGATCAGTGGTGCAACCAAGGTCCTGTGGTGGCACCAAATCTGATGTGAAGGGGTCAGAACAGGTGTCTATGACCAGGTTATGGAGGGTGGATTAGGATTATGCCATTGATATGGGTGTATCTTTTTTGGAACTAAAGTTATGGATATTGGCTATAAGGTGCCTGTATTTCAACCTGATGCTTGGCTGCTGGGTGAAATCTCAGACGAGCTGTTGTTAACTTGGCTGGCCTGACTGATGGGCCGTTAAGGACCATCAGCTACACAATGAACTTTGGAGATGCCCATCCACACCCCAGCTTCTCCAGGAATGTGACCTGCTGTGACGGGGCTGTTCCTGGTGGGATCCAACTGTGAGTGTCAGATCAGGACAGATTGCTTCCAAAGGGGCAACTACAGCCCAAAGCTGGGGTTTTTCCACACTAAGGCACCAAACCAGCCAAACAGAAAAGACTTTGGTTTCGCCCCACTGGCTAACCACAAGTCACACAAGCAATTCCCTTAGACACTCCAGATTCCCAGTATCACCACCAGCAGCCACCTGTGCTGGGGACCAATGGTTATGAAAACCAATCCCCCGAATAAAGAAAACGGTTCTCCCCAATTCCAAAGAATCAGGCCCCAGACCCAGGTCAATATACAAATCAGATCTTCCCACAAATCACGCTGTTGCCAACCCTTTAGAATCTAAAATCTAAAGGTTTATTATACAAGGAAAAAGGTCTAGGTGAGGGTTAAGAATGGTTAAAAGAAATCAATTACATGCAGTAATGGCACATCTCTTGGTTCAGGCTTGCAGCAAAGGTAGAATAAACTGCAGGTTCAAATCAAAGTCTTTAGAAAGCATCCCATTTTAGGGATGGGTCAGCACCTTAGTTCAGAGTTCACCTGGGTAGCAAAGTCCATTCAGAGCTGGAAGCAAGACAGGCCGCAAGCTGAAGGTAGAAGACCAAGATAGGGGGCTGTAGCAGCTTCCTTTATAGTTTTTTCTCTTCCTGCTGTGAAAAGTTCAGCCCCATGGAGTTCTGGAGCCACATGGGCAGATCACATGACCAGGCCTGACTCATTATTTGCAGGCAGCAGCCATTATGCCCAGGCTTTCTCTCGTAGACTTGTTGTCTGGATTGGAGCATTCCAAGCTCCCAGAGTCCATTGTGTTGCTGATAGTCCCTTAATGGGCCGTCAGGCAGCCCAAGCCAAGCTGACGCCCAGTATTCAGGAATCTTCTTCCCCAGCAGAGCACAATATTTGGAAAGACAGACAGTCCAGAGCCAATCTTATAGCTCTAACTACAAAATTGATACACACATATCACTGGCATATTCATAATCAGCCATTCATAACCTGGTTCTAGGCACCCATTATGACCCCCTGTACATAAGATTTGGTGCCACTATAGGACCCTGGTTGCAACAATGATTTATAGGGTCCCAAATTATTTCAGTAACGTGACCTGCCTGGTGAGAAACTGAATCTTGGAGAGTCTGGTAATTGAACCATGTGACTATGAACCTCCATTTTGCAAAAAGGAGGAGGGGGGTCTTCGCCCACAAGAGGAAGTCTATAAAACCTGGGAGAAACTCCCTCCATTTGGTCTTCAACCTGCAACCTTCAGCCTAGCACCTACCTCTGGGTGGGATTTTGCTACACGTGGAAGCTCTGGCCAACGGATTGAGGACCCATCCCTGGAGGGGATGCATTCCAGAGACTTTGATTTGAACCTGCAGTTTATTCTACCTTTGCTGCAAGCCTGAACCAAGAGATGTGCCATTACTGCATGTAATTGATTTCTTTTAACCATTCCTAACCCTCACCTAGACCTTTTTCCTTGTATAATAAACCTTTAGATTTTAGATTCTAAAGGATTGGCAACAGCGTGATTTGTGGGAAGATCTGATTTGTATATTGACCTGGGTCTGGGGCCTGACTCTTTGGAATTGGGGAGAACCGTTTTCTTTATTTGGGGGATTGGTTTTCATAACCATTGATCCCCAGGACAGGTGGCTGCTGGTGGTGATACTGGGAATCTGGAGTGTCTAAGGGAATTGCTTGTGTGACTTGTGGTTAGCCAGTGGGGTGAGACCAAAGTCTGTTCTGTTTGGCTGGTTTGATTCACATTAGCGTGGAAAACCCCAGCTTTGGGCTGTAGTTGCCCCTTTGGAAGCAATCTGTCCTGATCTGACACTCACAGTTGGATCCCACCGGGAACAGCCCCGTCACATCCCCCCTCCGCCATCCGGACCTGCCCCCTGCTTTGTAACCGTCCCTCCTGGCTCAGCTTGTTCTCAGCCGTCCACCCCCTCGCTCCCCGCTGGACTCGCTCCAAGTTGGCTGCGTCTCCCTGGAACGTGACGCCCGGCGTGGGCACAGCAGCGCCGGGCAGGAGAGAACTGTCTCCCCCGCCCGCCGCGCCGCCCTCCGGCTCCTGCACCTCTTCCTCCCGGCGGCCGGACGTGAAGGACTCTCCATGGCCCCGCCTTGGATTTCAGCCCCTTGGTTCCAGGCCAAGTCTCCACTTAGCAAGCAGGGGCGTTTCGGTTGCCAGCCCGGCCCCGCTCGGCTGGCCGGCGTCCACCGGTTTCATCAGGCTCCTCTCCACTCCATTAGCCGGGTCGTTAACGGGAATATTGAGAGGAGGGGCCCCGGGCCGGACCCTGGCGGGGCCACGTCCGCAAGCCGCCGGTAACGACTGTCGCGGGGCTCAGCGCTAATGAATGATGCAAATTGCTCGAAGTCGTAAGGTAAAAACTCCCCACAGTTCATTAACGACGAGCAATCGTTAGTTACAGTCCTGAGCCGGGCCGCGGGGAGCAATAAAACAGGCAGTTCGGTATTGACCGAGGCCTGCAAGTGTTTAGTGGTTGGACCAGGTTGCAGAGGGATCTGCGGTAAAGCAACGAATTGGACCCAGGAGTCCTGCGCCACAGAACCATCCCTTGACCCACCCCCCGCTCACCTTGCACTGGGTCAGCAGCACCGTGCCGGAGTTGGCGTAGTGCTTCTTCCTCTCCTGGTACTTCGGGTTGATGCACTCGAACTCCATCTGCCCGGCCACAGGGAAAATGGGGTGGGGGTGGGGGTGTCAGATCTGCACCTTCCAGGTCACCTGCCCCCGTGCTGGGAGAGAACCCAGGAGTCCTGCCTCCCAGACCCCCCCCCCCCCATAACCCCCACTCCCCTCCCAGAGCTGGGGAGAGAACCCAGGAGTCCTGCCTCCCAGACACCCCCCGTAACTCCCACTCCCCTCCCAGAGCTGGGGAGAGAACCCAGGAGTCCTGCCTCCCAGACCCCCCCCCCATAACCCCCACTCCCCTCCCAGAGCTGGGGAGAGAACCCAGGTGTCCTGCCTCCCAGACCCACCCCCCGTAACCCCCACTCCCCTCCCAGAGCTGGGGAGAGAACCCAGGAGTCCTGCCTCCCAGACACCCCCCGTAACCCCCACTCCCCTCCCAGAGCTGGGGAGAGAACCCAGGAGTCCTGCCTCCCAGACACCCCCCATAGCCCCCACTCCCCTCCCAGAGCTGGGGAGAGAACCCAGGAGTCCTGCCTCCCAGACACCCCCCCTCCATAAGCCCCACTCCCCTCCCAGAGCTGGGGAGAGAACCCAGGAGTCCTGCCTCCCAGCCCCAGCCCCCTCACCTCGTTCCCTGAGGAAACCCCCTGCATTTCCCGGAAGGTGGTCGTGAATTCACCGATGTAATCGTGTTTCCCACTGGAGTTATAGTCGTAAACGACACACTGGGAGCAAAGGGAGACGGAGTGAACGTGTGAGAGAGCCCCCCGCACCCCTCCCTTCCCAGAGCCAGGAGAGAACCCAGGCGTCCGGGCTCCCAGCCCCCCCCTCCGCACCCCTCCCTTCCCAGAGCCAGGAGAGAACCCAGGCGTCCGGGCTCCCAGCCCCCCCCCCCCGCACCCCTCCCTTCCCAGAGCCAGGAGAGAACCCAGGCGTCCGGGCTCCCAGCCCCCCCCCCCGCACCCCTCCCTTCCCAGAGCCAGGAGAGAACCCAGGCGTCCGGGCTCCCAGCCTCCCCCCCCGCGCCCCTCCCTTCCCAGAGCCAGGAGAGAACCCAGGCGTCCGGGCTCCCAGCCTCCCCCCCCCGCACCCCTCCCTTCCCAGAGCCAGGAGAGAACCCAGGCGTCCGGGCACTCACCCGGATGGTCTTGTTGGGGTCGCAGTTGCACAGTGAGTGGAGGGAGACGCGGAAGGGGTCCCAGCTGGGGCTGAGGTTGTTATTTATCACCTGGGGGGCAGGGGGGTGAATATGGGTCACGGGCATCTATGCCGCCCAGTTTCCCCCTCCCCCACCTGGCCCCACCCTCCCCTGGTCCCTTCACCCCCTCTCCCACCCTGCCCCCCCACTGCCTCCAGACAACCACCTCTACCCCCCTGAGACCCCCTTTCCCTCACCCCAGCCCCTCACCTCCGTCCTCATCACCAGCTGCTCCGTGTGGTCACTGTTCACCTTGTAGATCTCCAGGAAAGGATCCGACTTGCTGAAGAGATCCTACAGCCAGGGAGAGAGAACCCGCCCAGGACTCCTGGGTTCCAGGCCAGTTCTAGGGGGGGGGGCTGGGAGCCAGGACTCCTGGGTTCTCTCCCTGGCTCTGGGAGGGGAGTGGGGGCTAGTGGGTCGGGGGCGGGGGGGGGGGAGGGCTGGGAGCCAGGACTCCTGGGTTCTCTCCCTGGCTCTGGGAGGGGAGTGGGGGCTAGTGGGTCAGAGCGGGGGGGGGGGGGGGGGGGCGGGAGCCAGGACTCCTGGGTTCTCTGGGCAGGGGAAGGGGAACTCACTCTCTTACCTTGTTGTCCAACTTCTGAGCCCGGAACTCCAGCTGCACGAAGTCGTTGGTACTAGTGACCTCCTCTGCCGCGATCTGCGGGGGGAGACCCAGATGGACCCACCGAGAGACCCGAGACCCGCGGGAAGAGCCTGGAGACCCTCGTTATGCCGAGACACGAGCCGCTGCTGGTCTAACCCCACCTCTCACTAGCCATCCACCAACTGTTCTACCTACCCACCCAACCCCCCCTCCCCGAGCCAGGGAGAGAACCCAGGAGTCCTGGCTCCCAGCAACCCCGTCCTCTAAACCCACCGAACCCCACTCCCCTCCCAGAGCCATGGAGAGAACCCAGGAGTCCTGGCTCCCAGCAACCCCGTCCTCTAAACCCACCCAACCCCATTCCCCTTCCAGAGCCATGGAGAGAACCCAGGAGTCCTGGCTCCTAGTCCCCGGTCACGTTACTGAAATAATCTGGGATCATATAGATCATCGGTGCAACCAAGGTCCGGCAGTGGCCCCAGTGTTGTGTCGAGGGGGGTCTACGCTGAGGGGCTGGGGGGTTGGTCCGGACGATGCCATCGGGAGGGGGGTATCGGTTTGGGGGGTGACGTTCTGACGTTCTACTGTCTGGATCTCAAACTTCTGTTTGGCTGCTGGGTGAGATTCCAGCCCCCTCGGTGTTGCTCTCCGGAGCCTTGACGGCCCATTAAGAACCAGCAGCTACACAACTGACCCGTGAGGACGGCCCCACGACCTGTGTCTCAGCGACTCCAAACTCCATTGGGCTGTAACGTTCCACAGCACGGGCCCAAGAGGAGACGAGAACCGGCCGAAGTCTGGTCTCCAGCGCGTCTTCATCTCCCACTTCTCTCTCGGGAGGAACTTCTGCTCCGCACAGGAGCGCGGGGGGGAGGACCCAGGACCCGGCCCTGCGGGGGGGAAGGACCCAGGACCCGGCCCTGCGGCGGGGGGGGGGTGTGTTGTTCTCCAGAGACCGGATGGGAACCTGCCGTTGAGTCCACCTCTGCTGCAGCCGGACCCGAGAACTTTCCCCTCCCGGCACGTCTGATTTCCGGGACCGTCACTAACCCGCCCCCCTCTTCTCCCTTCATTCTCCCCGTTCCCCAGGA
>JAVMKO010000046.1:0-205000 GCA_032164245.1 Sternotherus odoratus
AGATCGGCCAGGGTGTGTGCAGGCGGCGGGAGATTGGCTGGGGGGGGCTGCGGGCGGCGGGAGATCGGCCGGGGGGGCCGCGGGTGGCGGGAGATTGGCCGTGGGGGGCCCACGGGAGGCAGGAGACCGGCCGGGGGGGGGCCGCGGGCGGCAAGAGACTGGCAGGGGGGCTGCGGGTGGTGGGAGACTGGCGGGGGGCCCGCGGGTGGAGGGAGACTGGTGGGGGGGCCCCACGGGTGGCAGGAGACTGGCGGGGGGGCCGCAGGCGGTGGGAGACTGGGGGGGGCCCGCGGGCGGAGGGAGACTGGCGGGGGGGCCCCGCGGGTGGCGGGAGACTGGCGGGAGGGCCGCGGGTGGCGGGAGACTAGCGGGAGACTGACAGGGGCCCCCTCCCATGGGCGGCGGGAGACCGGGGGGGGGCCCCCGTAGGATCTGCCGTACCGGGCCCCAAAATTCCTGTCGCCGGCCCTGCTCCGGGCAGCTGCTGTCATGGTGATATGGGGGGAGCCTTGCTTGGCGGGGGTCTGCCTAGCAGGCGTGTGCTGGGTGAAAAGGGGGGCTCTCAGGGTGTCTAAAACTGGGTGCCTCAGGGTTCCCCAAAATCACTGACCTGTGAAAACGAGGGACCCCGGTGAAAAATCATTTCCCTTGTGAAAATGTCTTGTGAGACAGGGACCACTCGTGAAAAATCATGGGGGAAATCACTGGCCTCTTGTGAGAACCAGGGACCACTCGTGGAAACCACTGGTGCTTGTAAGACAGGTCTCTTGTGAACATCAGTGTCTACGGATGAAAGTCACGGTCCTCGTGTGAAAAGGGTGAAAAATCATCAGTCTCTTGTGAAAATCTCGAGCCTTTTAGGAGAATCCCAGGTCTCTGGTGTGAGTCAGGGACCCCTCGTGACAATCACAGGCCTCTTGTGCAGAGGGGAGACCTCTCGTGAAAACCACGGGCCGCTTGGGAAAATCTCCCGGCTCTTGTGAGACCCAGTCCTTGTGAAAACACGGCTGGTGAGAATCCACTGCCTGGGGGAAGGGTGCTGGGGTCCCTGCCCCTCCGTGCCCCTTACAGTGGGGGGCGGGGCAGTTTACATGCCACAGTCCCTATAGCCCGGGATGGGGGGGCGGAAGAGGGGGGCATGGTGTGGGGAGGGGCAGGGCCTGTGGAGTAGGTAGGGAGAGGCGATCACCCTGCCAGGGCTCCCCCTGCTATGGGGGGTTCACCACAGGAATGGCTGATGGGGGGACGTGCCCCTTGGGGGTAGCGAGGGGGGATCACGGTTAATGAGGCACAGCAAGGAGAGGGGGGGTCACAGGGGCACCACATGGCAGCTGCCCAGTCCCCCGGGCTAAGCCGACTCCACGTGGCTTCCCGGGGCGGGAAAAGTGTCCGTGCGGTGGGAGCCAAGCGCGCCCAGGGCGCACGGGGGAGAAGGAGCAGGGCGCACGGAGAGCCGGCGCTCCAAGACCCGGGCGATAAGGCACAGGGCGCTCCAAGACCCGGGCACATGGGGGAGCCGGCGCGGGGTGCTCTGGGACGCACGGAGGAGAAGGCGCAGGGCGCTCCAAGACCCGTGCGCACAGAGGAGCCGGCGCGGGGTGCTCCAAGACCCCCCCCCCCAAGCCCCATGGCATTCTGGGTACTCACTGGCCACCCCAGTAAATCTTGGTGGTGACCACATAACTCGAGTGCCTGGGGGAAGAAAGGGAGGCAGGTTAGACCCACTGCCCAGCCCCCCGGCCAGAGCCCCCCAACCCCAGTCCCTGCCCCACAGCACCCCCCTGTGGAAGGGGGGTTGGGGGACAGTTTACCTCCAACCTTTGCTCCACAGGACATTGCCCAGGATCTTTTCTGCCCTGAAGGGAAAAAAGAAAAAGAGAAAATAGAACGAGTTCCCCTCCCCCACCAGGACTCCTGGGTTCTCTCCCCGGCTCTCGGAGGGGAGTAGGGCTGGGGGGTTAGAGTAGCGGGGGCTGGGAGCCAGGACTCCTGGCTCTGGGAGAGAAGTGGGGGGCTGGGAGCCTGGACTGCCGGCTCTGGGAGGTTGACATTAGAGCAGTGCGGGGGGGGGGGGGGGGGTGGCCCAGGAGAATGAGAAGTGGGAAACGGAGGCTCCCAGGCCAGAGAACAAGGAAGAGCCCAGCAGGCGGACATGGTGAGCCAGCCCCAGACCTTGATACAACTCAAGACACCCACCCCGAGGGGTTTCCAGAGCTGGTTTTGTAGAACCACACGGGGTTCGGCGACTCTTCACCTCAGGGTGACTGTAGCCCCCCCCCCCCTTCTCCCCCAGATGGGCACCGCCGGGAATCAGGGGTGCCTGTGGGGGAGGGGTAGAAGTCATGCGGGGGAGGGGGGCGAGTGGGGTTGGTGGGGGCATAAAGGGGGCAGAGAGCGTCCCCCACCCCCCAAGTCCCGGAGCGATTCACCGCAAGAGCACAGCAGCCTCGTCCTCATTAGCATACCAGGCACCGCCCACTGCTCCACATGCCCAACGCCCGCCATAAACGACCCCCATTTTGTTTTGTTACCCCATACGTCCCATTGGAATGGACCCCCCCGCCCCCCACCTCTAACCGCCTCCTCCCTCCGAGACACCCGCTGCTCGCCGCCCCCCCATAACTCCCCCCCCCCCCCCCGCTACTCACCGGGGCAGCCTGCAAGGGAATAACCCCCCCCCTCGCGCCCCTCCCCTCAAACCACCAATCGCTGTGCTCCCTCCCGCCCCCATGCCATGCCCTGGAGCAGTGGGCGGTGCCTGGTATGCTAATGAGCACGAGGCTGCTCGCTGTGTGCAGTGAACCGCTCCGGGACTTGGGGTGGGGGTCGCTCTCTGCCCGCTTCATCCCCCACCACCCCCCACCCCACTCGCCCCCTCCCCCGCATGACCTCTACGCCTCCCCCACAGCCACCCCGGATTCCCAGCGGACCCCATCTAGGGAAGAGGGGGGAGGGGGCTACAGTCACCCTGAGGTCAAAAACCATCATCCGCCATGGGGTGTTGCAAAACCAGCTCTTTTTTAGATATAACCACCCCCTGGGGGGGGGGGGCGGGCTGTTGGGTCAGGTGACAGAGCGTGAGCTAAGGGGATGGATCTACTTACCCAGTGAGGTCACCTTTGGGGTTCAGCAGAGCCCACTCTTCCCAGGTGAACCACACGGTCACGTCCTCGAAGGTCACCAACCCCTGAAAGGGCAGGAGTCCCACGCTCAGTACGTGCTGCCCCACTCCCAGCCTCTCTATTTTGGGGGAAGAGGAATCAATCAAATGGAAGCTCTAGATCAGGGGTCGGGAACCTTTTTGGCTCAGAGAGCCATATAATAGCCCCCCTGCTCTCCTTTCCCCCGCTGCTGCCGCTGCCGCGCGCTCCGTTCCCCCCCCCGCCACCACTGCCGCCGCGCTCTCCTTTCCCCCCCGCTGCTGCCGCCGCGCTCTCCGTTCCCCCGCTGCCGCCGCCGCGCTCTCCGTTCCCCCCCGCCACCACTGCCGCCGCACTCTCCTTTCCCCCCCCGCCGCTGCCGCCGCGCGCTCTGTTCCCCCGCTGCCGCCGCTGCGCGCTCCGTTCCCCCGCTGCCGCCGCCGCGCTCTCCTTTCCCCCCCCGCCGCTGCCGCCGCGCGCTCCGTTCCCCCCCCGACACCACTGCCGCCGCGCTCTCCTTTCCCCCCCGCTGCCGCCGCACTCTCCTTCCCCCCCCGCTGCCGCCGCCGCGCACTCCGTTCCCCCGCTGCCGCCGCCGCGCGCTCCGTTCCCCCGCTGCCGCCGCGCTCTCCGTTCCCCCCCGCCATCACTGCCGCCGCGCTCTCCTTTCCCCCCCGCCACCGCCGCCGCGTGCTCCGTTCCCCCCACACCGCTTACCCCCGCTCCCAGCCCAGCCTCCCCCCAACGCCCCCTTGCAAACGGCTTCTCCCCCCCCGTGCTTACTTGTTCGCTGGGTCACACTGCTGTGACCCGACTCCAGCCAAGGGAAGAAGAGCGACACGCCCCCAGCCAGAGCAGCGCCGCGCCACACCGCCTCCCCCGCCCCCCAGCCTCGTGGTCAGCGCAGCGCCGCGCCACACCGCCTCCCCCGCCCCCCAGCCTCGTGGTCAGCGCAGCGCAGCGCCGCGCCACACCGCCTCCCCCGCCCCCCCAGCCTCGCGAGCACCGCGAGCCAGATGACAGGCTCAAAAGAGCCACACCTGGCTCGCGAGCCATAGGTTCCCGACCCCTGCTCTAGATGGATCGCAGTTAAAAGAGTCCCAACCTGTGACGGTGCTGTTCCTGATGGGATCCCCCTGTGAGTGTCAGATCAGGACAGATTGCTTCCAAAGGGGCAACTACAGCCCAAAGCTGGGGTTTTCCACACTAAGGCAAACCAAACCAGCCAAACAGAACAGACTTTGGTTTCGCCCCACTGGCTAACCACAAGTCACACAAGCAATCCCCTTAAGACACTCCAGATTCCCAGTATCACCACCAGCAGCCACCTGTCCTGGGGATCAATGGTTATGAAAACCAATCCCCCAAATAAAGAAAACGGTTCTCCCCAATTCCAAAGAATCAGGCCCCAGACCCAGGTCAATATACCAATTAGATCTTACCACAAATCACGCTGTAGCCAATCCTTTAGAATCTAAAATCTAAAGGTTTATTGTATAAGGAAAAAGGTCTAGGTGAGGGATAAGAATGGTTAAAATAAATCAATTACATGCAGTAAAGGCACATCTCTTAGTTTAGGCTTGCAGCAAAGGTAGAATAACTGCAGGTTCAAATCAAAGTCTTTGGATGCACCCCATTTAGGGGTGGGTCAGCACCTTAGTCCAGAGTTCCCAGAGTAGCAAAGTTCCATCCAAAGCTGGAAACAAAGCAGGCTGAAGTCTGGAGGTAAAGACAAAATGGGGAATGTTCTTCCAGGCTTTATAGACTTTTTCTTCTGGGCCAAGACCCTCCTCCTTCTTCTGCAGAGTCCGGTTGCAAAATGGAGGCTCACAGTCACAAGGTCCAATCACCAGACTTCTCCAGGATTCAGTTTCTGACCAGGCAGTGACATTCCTAGAGCAGCTTGGGTGTGGATAGGCATCTACAAAATCCATTGTGTGGCTGATGTCCCTTCATGGGCCATCAGGCAGCCCCAGCCTGTCTGAGCCTTCACAGGAGCCAAACCTAAGCTTGAAGTACAGCTTGAAGCTTTAACTTTAGTTACAAAATAGATACACACATATGGAATAGATACATACATAAGACACCTGTTATGACCCCCTTCACATAATATTTTGTGCACCCATTGATCTACACGGTACCAAACTATTTCAGTACCGTGACACACCCCCAATCCCCTCAGAGCATCCCGGAAACACCAGTGTGAGGCGATAAAGAGAGAGCCCCTCCTCTCTCCCAGAAGATCCATCACACACCTACTAGCCACAGACTGATACAGGAGATGGAGCCCACAGCAGGATCGAGGGAGAACTCCCTGGTAGGAAGCCCAACAACCTCCTCATTCAGAAGAGCTGGATATGAAGGGAGGGGAATGTCCCCTAAACCTCACTGGTGGGTGCCCCCTTCAGATCTCTCAGGAGCCACTGATTAGTCAGATCAGGCTCCAGCACTGGGAGTCTGGTCAGTTTTCCTAGCCCCATGTAGGTGGATTCTTTTGTGTTTCACAAATTAGGGTATTTCCATCCTTGGCCCTCATAGGTCTGTTCCTAGAATCTAGGCCACTTATTAAACAACTCCCAGCAGGTTTGTCACACCCTGTCCTCCTCCCTTTCTCCACCCTCTGCATTTCCTGCCCCACTCCTACCTACAAACCAGACTGTGCAAAACCTTCTCATCCCCGGTGTATTTTCTGTCCCTCTCCCTCCTGCAAGAACTCACCAGCAGCCCCTGATAATCCCTATCTGAACTGGATCCTCTGCAGTCATTTCTCTCCCCTCTCCCATGGGAGGACTGAATGAACTGGAGGGAAACATGGACGCCATTCTGCAGCCTGGGAGCGGGAGAAAGGTAATTGTGCAGGTTTCAAAACAGGCTTTAGTTAATTTCACATGAGCCTGGGGGAATTGTCTTTCTCTGCAGACAGACATCAGATTCTGCCATCTTGGAAAGATGCTCAATGTCTTTATTACAGTGTAGACCTGGCCCCTTCTGCCAGGCTAAGCCCACAGACACATTTTTAACCTCCCTTCTCCTTCTCCATCCCCTCCTCAGGTGACAAACCAAAGGAGTCCTTTTAGGTGATTCCCTTGGACACTGACCCCACAGCAGCCACACCCCAGCAGGAGGTATTTGGAGTCAGAAACTGGATTTTCCTCTGTCTGCCCCTTTTCTTGTTCTCATGGACCAGGCAGAGAAGAAGGTTTAATTAAGGTCACTTCCCAGCACAGAACCTCGCTGGGGGAGCAGCATCTGCTAAGCCTGATCTCCCGCATCACAATGGAGGCTTCAGCATTGGACCCAGGAAGCTGAACCCCAATATCCCGAGCAGAAAGGGACAGAGCATTTAAGCAACCTTCCCTCCTCTGGCTCTCTGGGGAGAGCAGCTAGCTAATGAGAGCCCCTCCTCACAGGGAGAATTGCTGATCTTATTTGCCCCACCGCCCTTCTGGAGTCACTCTTTGTCTTTCCATGCAGTGACTATGGTCTCAGTGAAACCAGATTTCTGAAAGAATGAGTCCAGAATGCTGTGGAAGAAACCATTGTGAGGCAGTGCTAACCCCCTTCCCACCTCCCTCACCCCCCAGAACTAGGACAGGGACTCGGGTCACAAATTTTCCTTACAGAACCAGAAGTTCATGCAGATTTCCAAAGAGAATAAAAGCAAACTCTGTGATTTCACCTCACAGTGTTTGAGAAGTGGATAGAAAGTGATCATGGTGACTGGGCGTGGCTGGGATCCCCCAACTGCCTTCCTAGGACCCCCACCTGCCCTCTAGCAGGACATGCCATGGTGTTTGCCTGGACTCCCTCCTCCGTCCTGCCGGATCCCGATGCTTTACAGAGGAACCCCTCACACTGGTTGCTTGACACTCCCTGGGCTAGCACAGGGGATTTCCTCCCAACACTCTGTGCACTGGGCATGGCAGTGATCCCAGGAGTCTACAGGGGGACCTAGATCGAGCCTGTAAAAAAGCAGCAGGCTCCCCCTAGCCCTCTGTCCTGCCTCCCCAAGAGATACCCACCCCACTGTTCTACAGCTAACAGGCCACCAGAGATACCCAGCTCTAGGACAAAGAGCCTCAAGGCTGGGCACATGACAACCACCCAACACTTCAAAGCTCCATAACCCACCAATCTGATAATGTACCCCCCGCCCAGCCACCCAGAGGCCTCCCCCTACCACCATGTCCCTTCAGCTCCAGCTGCAATCCCCTGAGTGCACGGCCAAGGAACAGTGTTACTTCACAGTGTCTGATAAGTGGCAAGAAAGTTTTCACTGTCCCCTGCTGGCCTGTCACACAGGCAGAGGGAGCCCTGGGGGATGCCTCTTGAACAGGAGACTGGAAGGCCTGGAGGGGCAAAGTAGGCAAGACATTTCCATGCCCTGTCACTAGCAAATAATGGCCACCATGGATCCACCCCACAGGTGGCTACATCTTTGCACTGTGAGAAGCAACTCCTCATGGAGACTATTAGGCATGGGGCATGGGATACGTCTAGACCCAGGCTGCACTCAGAGCCACCTCCTCATCCTGTGCCAGATGGAGAAAAGTAAAGGGTCCAGCCAACTCTCCCATTACCAGTTGGGAACCACTGATCCCCCAAACATGGAGAGGCCTTTGACTTTGATGAGCATTAAATATGTGGCTGGTCTCTTTCTTCAGCAAACATTTTAACTAAGATGAAGGTGGGAAGAAATGATTCTCAAAGGAGAGGGGAAAGATGATCCCTGGGAAATTTTACCCCCTTCGACCTCCAGGATGGAGAAGGACTCAGCTCAACAGGTTCCCTCCAAGGATGGAGAAGTTGCTGGGATTTAGAAACATGGGGAACAGCCCCAAACCCGACAGGATTCTTAACTGATATTTGATAATGACATAGAAAGAGGCAAAACCTGACCTTGGAGATCTATGTTCAGAAATGAAAAGAGGGTGGAAATCTGAGGGATTTTGGATCCATTTTTGCAAATTATAGAGAGGAAAGTTGGAAATCAGAGGGATTTTCTATCAGTTGTTGATAGGAGGTAAAATCGGAGTGTTTCAGATGAATATTTGATAAATGAATAGAGAGGAAATGGGCAACATTCACAAATATTTTATATCCATGTTCAAGATTGTGAGAAAAGGTGTAAATGTGAGAAAAGGTGTAAATATGAGAAAAGGTGTAAATGTGAGAAAAGGTGTAAATGTGAGATTTTCTTTGTAGAAAAGAGAGACGATGTGACTGGATTTTATAGGACTGTCCAGCACATCCACAGTTCCCCCCAGTGCCACCGTTCACATGGGGGGCAGGGAGCCCTTTGGGGAGCTGCGTTAAGAGGGTGGGGGAGGGGAGCTGGCAGGTTCCCTGGGGGAGGGGAGTGGGGAGCAGTGGGGGAGGGGCAGGGGGCTGGGAACTGCGGTCTGGGGGCGACTCCCCCCCCCCGCCCACCACTTCCCTCCCCCGGGGATTTCCTGGCTGCACAGAGACCGTTCAACCCCCCGCGTCCCACTGACCTTCCCCCGCCCGCAACTCCGGCTTCTCCCCCCGCCCCACAGGGGACCCGCCCGCCCCAGTCTCTGCCCCCCCCATCCCCGCGGGGCCGGAGCCACTGGGGCTGGGGCAGCTCCGAGGCTTCTCCCCGGTTCGCGGGGCCGAGAGTCACTTTCCCGCCCCCCCCCCCGGGTCTCTCACTCGCTGGTGCGGCCGGGCGCGGAGGGGTTAATAACGGTCTTTTCCCCAGCACAGATCAGGGAAGCCGCAGGGAACCGTTACCTGTACCACGTGCTACTGGAGCATGCGCAGTGATACTGGAACGGTCCCGCGCTGGGCTGGAGAAGGCGGAAGCGCCCCCGGTGCAGGCTGGGAGATGTAGTCCCTGACTCTCCCGGGACCGGAAGTGACGTTGAGCGGTGGGTGGGGAGCGAGGAGCCGGGCCGCGCGGGGCCGTTGGAGCCTCCAGGTAGCGGCGCGAGCCCGGGGGCGGGGCTGGGGGCGGGGCGGTGACTCCGCCCCAGTGTCCGGGGGACCCGGCATCTCGCAGCGCCGGGATCTGCTCCCGGGGGGCCCCGCCCGCGGGGGGGTCGGAGACCAACGACCCCCCCGCCCGGCCCGGCTCTGCCCTGGGGGGGGGGGGGAGGGGACCAGACCCCGGGGTCCCTGCGCGGGGCGGGGCGGGGGGAGAAGTGAGACCGGGCGGGGGGACCCGGGGAAAGGGGCGGGGGAGAGGAGGAGGAGGGGGCTGTTTGGGCGGGAGGGGCCAGCTGGGGGGAAAGGGGGGGCTTTTGGGGGAGGCATGGAAGGTTGTGAGGGGCTGCAAAGCAGAAGGACCAACGTTGGGGGGGTACAGTCAGGACACACACACACACACACACACACACACACACACACACACACACACACACACACACACACACACACACACACACACCCCCCCCCCTCTGTCTTTGTTGTTATTAGGTCACAGCCCTGACACCCCTGTTACAAAAAGCCGCATGCCCCTCTTTTCTGAGGGTTACGGTCGCAACTGGCGTGCCTGCCATATGCAAATATACGCCGCGGGGCATTGTGGGAGGAAAGAGAGCGGGGGAGTCAGGAGCAGATGTTTGCCACCCGGGGCTCCGACCGAAGCCCCGGGGTGCGAGGGGGGTCGGGAGCAGGGACAGCAGCGGGGGGCGGGGTCTCCCCGGGCCTGGGCGTGCGGCGTTCGCCCTGAGCAAGGCAGGTGTGGCCGGCGGTGGGTCCCGGCGGCGCGCTACTGTCGCTCTTGTCCGTGAGGTACATCGTTATCTCTTTCTCTACGGGGGTGGTACAGGGTGATCAGAGGGCGCGTGAGATGTGATTACAGTCTCCGCGAAGCGGAACATCGCGGCTCGCTCGTTTCTGAGCTTCACGGGTGGGGGTTTCGCGGTGATGGGGACTCTCTGAGATCCACCGAGCGACTGTTGGGGGGTTAGTTGTTAGTTAGTTAGACTCTGGGGTCCATCGAGTGACTGGGGGGGGGGGGGTTAGTTGTGCTGTTTAAGACTAGTGAGTTTGTATACGGCCTGTCTTGTGCTTGTAACGTGAGGGGGCAGCGTTATATCATTATACTCACAATCTGGGGGTGGGGGTGGGGGCGGTAAAGTAACATTACAGTCCTAATCGATTCCCTTCTATTATTAGCAGGGAGAGCGGAAACAAAGTTACAGCCCCGATCTATTCCCTTGTAATAGTGGGGAGGGGGCAAAGTTGTAACATTACAGTCACTATCTATTCCTTTGCAATAGCAGGGGACAGCGTTGTAACACTACAGTCACTATTTATTCCCTTGTAATAGCGTGGGGAGGGGAGGATACAGTCACATCCATTCCTTTGCACTAGTGGGGGGAGGAGGACAAAGTTGCAGTCACAATCGATTCCTTTGCAACAGCGGGGGACAACGTTTTAACGTTACAGTCACTATCTATTCTCTTGCATTAGCGGAGGACAACACTTACTATCACAATCAGTTCCCTTACAGTAGCAGGGGAGAGGGGATGGCGGTGGGGGACAAAGTGAAAGTTACAATCTATTCCTTTGCAACAGCAGCAGACAACATAATGTCACACTCACAACCCTTGCAATAACGGGGTGGAGTTGGGGACAGCATTGTAATGTTACAGTCATAATCTACCTGCTTGCAGTAGTGCGGAGAAAACACTGTAAGGTTTCAGTCACAACCTATCCTGTTGCAATAACGTTACAGTCACAGTCTATCCCAGTGTAAACGTTATCACGTTACAGTCACAATCTACCCCCCTGCCGTAGTGGGCGACCATGTTACAGTCACCCTCTGTCACGTGCAATAGAGGTGAATGACATTAGAGGCACATGTGCGGCATCACATAAACCACCGGAGACGTGAAGAACACAACAGCCGTGTCGCTGGGTCAGTCCCACCACACCAGGGATCCGAGCCGGGTAAAAGGATGGGGGGCAGGGAAGGTTGTTTGGCCTGGAAAAGAGATGACGGATGGAGCAAAATTGGTACAATCCCAGTGAGAAGCGCTCCTCGGTCACCCGCTGGCTGGGTGCGTACTGAGCACACGGTTAACCTGCGGAACTCCTTGCCACTGGATGTGGGCGAAGGCCGGAAGCCCCAGGTCCAGCTGCCGGCTATTAGTCCCTCCCCCCCCTGCTCCAACCACTAGCCCCCACTCCCCTCCCAGAGCCGGGGAGAGAACCCAGGAGTCCTGGCTCCCCGCTCTCCCAGGCTCCTGGTGAGTTATTCCCTTGGTGAACCCACAGAGGGGGGGATGCCTGGACACCCCAGGATGATCTCACCCCCCACACGCTGTGAGGGGGCCCTTTCCCTTCCCCCCTCCCCGGCAGATGCCCCCTTTCCCCTCCCACACCGTCTCTGAGCCAACCTCAGCTGTTGGCCGCTTGTTCTCTTAAGCAGTTTACATAATCTGGTCACTCCGGGCAGCTGCTGTCATGGTGATATGGGGGGGGGGCTTGCTTGGCGGGGGGGTCTGCCTAGCAGGGGGGTGCTGGGTGAAAAGTGGGGCTCATCGGGGTGTCTAAAACTAGGTGCCTCAGGGTTCCCAAAAATCACTGACTTGTGAAAACGAGGGACCCCTGGTGAAAAAACATTTCCCTTGTGAAAATCTCTTGTGAGACAGGGACCACTCGTGAAAAATCATGGGGGAAATCACTGGCCTCTTGTGAGAATCAAGGACCACTCGTGGAAACCACTGGTGCTTGTAAGACAGGTCTCTTGTGAACATCAGTGTCTACCAATGAAAATCACGGTCCTCGTGTGAAAAGGGTGAAAAATCATCAGTCTCTTGTGAAAATCTCGAGCCTTTTAGGAGAATCCCAGGTCTCTGATGCGAGTCAGGGACCCCTCGTGAAAATCTCAGGCCTCTTGGGCAGAGGGGAGACCTCTCGTGAAAACCACAGGCCGCTTGGGAAAATCTCCTGGCTCTTGTGAGACCCAGTCCTTGTGAAAACACGGCTGGTGAGAATCCACTGCCTGGGGGAAGGGTGCTGGGGTCCCTGCCCCTCCGTGCCCCTTACAGTGGGGGGCAGGGCAGTTTACATGCCACAGTCCCTATAGCCTGGGATGGGGGGGCGGAAGAGGGGGGCATGGTGTGGGGGGGTAGGGCCTGTGGAGTAGGTAGGGAGAGGCGATCACCCTGCCAGGGCTCCCCCTGCTATGGGGGTTCACCACGGGAATGGCTGACGGGGGGACGTGCCCCTTGGCGATAGCGAGGGGGGGTCACGGTTAATGAGGCGCCGCAAGGAGAGGGGGGGTCACAGGGGCACCGCATGGCAGCTGCCCAGTCCCCCGGGCTAAGCCGGCTCCATGTGGCTTCCCGAGTGTGGCCGGGCGGGGGGGGTCGTTGGTCTCCTGCGGGGACAGCAGCTCCGAGCCCCTCCCCCTCGCGAGCGGCCCCCCCCGCAGTCACCATCCGGCCCCTCAGCCCCACCCCCGGGGCTCGCGCCAGTACCTGGAGGCGGCCGCTGAGCGATCTGTGCATGCCCAGACCCAGACAGAGCTCCTCCCGCCCCCTGTCCGACATCACTTCCGCCCCCGGGACAGGCTGGAACTACATCTCCCAGCCTACCCCGGGGGCGCTTCCGCTCTCTCCAGCCCAGGTCGGAGCGCACCCCGGGCTCTGCCTGACCCCCCCGCGGGTGCAGCGTCGCCGCTTCTCAGGCGAATCCTCCGTGTCCCGGGGGCGGGGCCTGGTCCCCGGCGGCCCCGCCCCTCGGCCGGGCCGTTGCGCTGACTGGGGAGCGCGGGTGGGGGCTGGGCACGGGGAGACTCGGGTCCGGGCAGCGCCGCTAGGAACGCCCCGCCCCCTCCCGACTAGCCCCGCCCCCTGCTCCGACCGCCCCACCGGCAATGACTGGCCCCGCCCTCTAGCCCCGCCCCCTGCTCCACCCCCGTCCGACTAGCCCCGCCCCCGGCTCCGACTGCCCCCCCAATCCGAATAGCCCCGCCCCCTGCTCCTAGCTCTGAGCAGCCCCACCCCCCCATTCCGATCCCTTTCGTCTCAGCCCCGCCCCCTGACGCCCACACTCCGTCCCCCCGGCTCCGACTGGTCCCGCCCCACACTCCGCCCCCCCCGGCTCCTACCCCCCCCCGTCGGATGTCAATCATTCCCCCCACGAGACTGGGGTCAATGGGGGCCGCTTGCAGCGCCCGGAGAATCAGCTGCCTCTGGGGTGGGCTGGGGCGGCCGTTGAACCTCCGCCAGCAGCAGGGCGAGGGAGGGGACGGGGGGGAGACACAGTCCTGGCTCCTACCCCCCCCAACTACCCCCAGTCACCTCCCCCCCTTTGCTGCTGCCTCCCCCCCACTGCCCGGGGGGGTTCCTGCTCCCTACCCCCCTCTTAAACCCCCTCCCCAAAGGGCTCCCTGCTGCCCATGTAGGGGGACCCGACAGCAAGTGTGAAAAATCAGAAGAGTGGGTGGGGGTCATAGGATCCTATATAAGAAAAAGACCCCAAAATGGGGAGTGGCCCTATAAAATGGGGACATCTGATCACCCTATGCCCATGGGAATGGTCCGGGGGTGGGGGTGGGGGGATTATCACTGTCTGTTTATTAAACTTCCCTATACAATCCCGTCAACCTGTCCACTTCATATAAAATCCCTTCACATCCAGGGGGGTTTCTCTCATCAAAAAATATTTAGACCTATTTCTTCCCCCGTTCTCAGAGACAGATCTACAATATCCCGTGTGCAGCGCTGTGCTAGCCATGGGGGTCCCAGGGTATTAGGGGCTGCCCCCTGGATTTATACACAAATGTTGGGTGTTAGTCTCCATCCCATTCCTTATGAATCTTAACGTGTTTGGTTTTTTTGCCGTCAGCCGTGTATTGAGGGGAACGTCTCATCGATCTGTCTACGGCAACACGCAGATCCCTTTCTTGAGTCGTGTAGCCGAAAATCTGTTCCGCTGACACCGCTAGGTGTAATACATCTTCAGTGGGGTTCCCCCTTCTTCCTTATTTGTATGTCCTCTCCCCACCAATTCTGGGGTGTCCTTCTCCTAAAGCAGAGGTGGGCAAACTGTGGCCCGTGGGCCGCATTTGGCCCCTGGGCCATTTTTATCCGGCCCACTGAGCTCAGCTCACTGAGTGGTGCCGGCCGAGCGCTGGGCACCGTGGGACTCCGCGCTCCCGGGCTGAGCTGAGCGCCGTGAGCGTTGGGGCCCCGCGCTCCCCAACCAGGGGCCAGGCGAGCGCAGGGAGCCCCGGAGCCCCGGGCCGGGGCGCCGGGCGGGCAGGGCGCAGCCATGAGCTGTGGAGCCCCATGCTCCCAGGCCGGGGCGCCCAACTGAACATCATAAGTGGGGGGGTTGGGGGGGTGTCTCGGGAGGGGGCAGTGAGGGAACACAGAGTGGGGGGCCTAGATAGAAGCCAGGATTGTGTGAAAGCGGGGGGGGATTCCTGAATTGGGGGGCTCACAGCCCCCCCACATCCCGACCCCCCCCCCCGGCTGGAGCATTATTGCTATCGGAAGAGCAGGCTGGAAGATCGCTGGGTTGAGGGGTTTCCCCCCCACTGAAAGCAGAGAAAGAAAAAAGTCGGGGGGGGGGGCAGAATTTGATCAATATCCTTCCGCCAAAATGGGGGCGGGGGAGAAAAATAGTTCCCCTGCCGGAAATTCCTGGGGGGGGCAGCCAGCTGGAAGGGGGGGGGAGTCCCAGGGCCACACGGGAGCTAATGGCAGGGGGGGGGGTGCAGGGAAAACCTGAAATGCCCCCTGTTGGCTGCTCCCCCGAGATCTATCCCCCCCATTGGGGCCCCCACCGACCTTTGCTCCTGATTGGGGTCCCCCCCCCGCCCTGTGTAGCCCCCGCTCCTGGCTGCCACAGGGTCCTCATATCCCCCCCCCCAAAAAAACTGGTTCAACCAGTGGAGGCCCCCAGTTAGACCGGGGGGGGCCCAATGGGGACTAATTAACGTGGGATTCGTTAGATCCTTCAACGAACCACCCCAGTACAAGGGGGGTGTCCTGTCCCTTTAAAAACGGGAGCAGGGATCTGGTGGGCGGCGAAGCGGCCGGCGAGATCCGGCACCGAAGCTGGTGGGGAGGCCCCCTTCTCCAACCCACCAGCCCCCACTCCCCTCCCAGAGCCGGGGAGAGAACCCAGGAATCCTGCCTCCCAGCGCCCCCGCTCCACCCCACCAACCCTGTACGCCCCTCCCAGAGCCGGGGAGAGAACCCAGGAATCCTGCCTCCCAGCGCCCCCGCTCCACCCCACCAACCCCGTACTCCCCTCCCAGAGCCGGGGAGAGAACCCAGGAGTCCTGGCTCCCAGTCCCCCCTGTTCTAACCACCAGCCCCTACTCCCCAGGGGCGCTCACCTGGATGGCGCCCAGGTTCTCGATCAGCTGCTCGGTGCTGGAGACCCCCAGCAGGACGGAGCTGATGCCCTCGGAGCGCAGGCACCAGGCTGTGGGGCAGAGATGGGGGGCCGGGAGGGTCAGTCCTCCTTGCCCCCCAGGGGGGGAACGCCCCCTGCTGGGCCTCCCATCCCCCACCCCCCAGTGCCACCCTGGGACCAGCCCCTCCCACCAGGGGAGAGCGCCCCCTGCTGACCCCCCCGCCCCGCCCCACAGCGTCCCCCCCGGCGACGCCCCCCCCCACTGATCGCCAGCTGCGCCACGGTGCAGCCCAGATGCTCGGCCACGGGCTGCAGGTCCTTGATCTTGGCCTGTTGCCTCCGCCCGTCCTCACTCTGCAGCTTCTCCTTCAGCCACTGGTAGCCCTGGGGGGACATAGGGGGTCACGGGGTGCTGGGGGTGTGTGTCAGGGTGTGACAAAGTAGGAATACTGTGTGTGTGTGCCTCAGTTTCCCCTATGCATTTCTTAAGGAGTAGGGGCTGACCCTGGGAGCAAGGAGGGAACCCCTCCCCTCTCAAGGTGTGCATCCCGAATGCTGTAATCTGAGCCCAGGAGGAGACGGGAGGTCAGGTAATATCTCCAGCCCGGGAAAGAGACAAAGGAAAGCAGGATGGGCTGGGGAGGGGGTGGTCAGTCTGGCTGGGGAGGGTCAGTCAGTCTGGGTCTAGCTGGGAAGGGGAGAGAAGCTATCTCGCTCTCTGGCCCAAGATGGATCCAGCGGAGGGCTCACGCTCGCTCGCTGCATGGTCTGTGTTAGACCAGATGGAAGTCATCGAATAAACCTGGGGAAGAAGCAGGAGCCCAAAATCTGGGTCTCATTCTCCTAGCACCCCAGAACAACCTGCCTGACTGGATGGGCCCTGTTGAGACTGAGAAGCTGTGAGTTGGATGGTTCCTGACATCTCAAATAAACCGTCTATTCTGCTGGCTGGCTGAGAGTCACATTTGACTGTGGATTTGGGGTGCAGAACCCATGGGCTCCCCCAGGACCCCGCCCAGGCGGGCTTCCTGGGGGAAGCACACGGAGGGGCAGAAGGTGCTGATGCTCCGAGGTCAGACCCAGGAAGGTGGAAGTGGGGACCCCTGAAGCTCCTGGCCTGGGAAACAGGCTGTGTACGGAGAAGGGGCCCTTCACCCGGAGTCCGGTCTGGCTTCCTAGGGAGCAGTTCCAGTCCATCGCCCGGGCGCTCCGTGACAGAGGGGCAGAGGGAACCCATGTGGGGGCACAGGGTCACCAGGCACAGATGGGGTGGAGGTCCCAGCTGGGCGTGGGGGGCACAGGGGGTGCAGGTCGGGATGGAGGGGGCAGAGGGATGAGGGGGAAGGCCAGAGGGAGCCCATGTGGGGGCACAGGGCCACCAGGGGACACTGGGGGGAGACAGGCATGGATGGGGTTGGGGGTCCCAGCAGGGCATGTGGGGGACAGGGCATCAGGGGTGCCGGGGGTGTGGGTCAGGGGACAGGGGGGCAGAGGTGGTGCTGGGGGGGGGGAAGGGCAGAGGGAGCCCATGTGGGGGCACAGGGCCACCAGGGGGCACTGGGGGGAGACAGGCACAAACAGGGTGGGGGGCCCAGCTGGGCATTGGGGAGTTCCAGGGGGCATGGGGGAGTCCCAGGGGGCATGGGGAGTCCCAGGGGGTGGGGAGCAGAGGGGGACATGGGATCCCCCCATACCTTGATTGTGGCCCGGCAGTTCTCGGGGACCCGCTCCTCATACTTGCCGGTGATGAGGCCCCAGGCGAGGGGGGAACCAGGTCACAGTGCCCACACCTGGGGGGCGGGACAGAGGGATGAGCCCCCGCAAGAGACTCCCCCCGCACCCCACAGATCCCCCCATCCTCATCACCCCCTTAGCCCCTACCCCACAGATTCCCTCCCTCCCCAGCTCCCCCACTCCACCCCAACACCCTGCCCCATGGATTCCCACCCCCCTCCCCACAAATCCCCTCCACCCCAACAGCCTGCCCCATGGATTCCCACCCCCCTCCCCACAAATCCCCTCCACCTCAACACCCTGCCCACTGGATCCCCACCCCCCTCCCCACAGATCCCCTCCACCCCAACACCCCTCCCCATGGACCCCCCCCCCACCCAGCGCTCACCGATCTTGTGGTACAGCTCCAGGAGCTGGGACTCCACCTTGTCCCGCTTGAACATGTGATACTCCGCCTGTTCGCAGACCGGTGGCACCAGGTTGAACTGCCGCGCCACCGAATACGCCTCCCGTGGGCATTTGGGAGGCACGGGGGGTGAGACCGGCCTGGCTGGGGGGGCATCCCCTGGAGTCCCCCCTACCCCTCCTGGCTTCATCCTCCCTGGCACGGGGCCCTGAAAGCCTCCCCCTGCCTGGGCACCCCATTTCCCCCCCTGCTCCCCCCCCAAACTGGGGGTGCCCCCCAATTCCCGGTATGGGCGGGTCACTCACCATGATCTCCATGGCGCTCCAGCGGGAGGTGCCCCAGTACATCGCCATGCCCTGGTTGATGACGTACGTAATGGCCTGTACGATCTCTGGGCACGGGCGGGCGGAGGGGGAGAAAGAGGGGAGACAGGTCAGCCGAGGACCCCCACTTCCCCCCCACACCCCGGGGGAGCCCCGCTTCCCACCCTCAGCCGTTCAAAGCCGCAGGGCACAACTTGGGTGCGGTGTTCACTCTGAACCCTACTGATGGCAGGTTCCAGGTCGGAGGGAAACGGGACCCACGGCCGCTCACCCTGCATTAACTCTGAACCTGACTGATGGGGAATGTTACACCCACATGCAGGACCACAGCTGAGCTAGACTCCCCCCCTGCCCAGCTCGACAAGAGTGTTCACTCTGAACCCCACAGATGACAGGTTCCAGCTCGGACAGAGACGGTGACAATGCGAGTTCAGGGGGGTCTCTAGCCCACAAACTGGGGCCTATTGGGTTGTATAGGTTCTGGGGGATCTGTAGGAGTTATGGGGATCTATGGGGCTGTAGAGGGTTTCCATGGGGTGGGGAGGTTTATGGGGGAGGGGTCTCACCAGTACCTTCCAGCAGCAGTTGGCGGAAGTTGGGGTCATGCTCTGCGGGGGGAAGCAGACAGAGGTGAGGGGGAGATATGGGGGGCCCAGCCCCCCACAGTTCCCCCAACATCTCCTGGGCAGGTGTCACAGACACACACACACACACACGTGAGGGCTCTCGGTGCTGGGATGGGGGCGCCCCAGATGGGAAGGGGGGAGAGGCACAGAGGTGGCGGAGCCAGTGGGGCAGGGGGCAGAGCCAGTGGGGCAGGGGGCGGAGCCACCTTCCACGGGGCTGTTGGCGTCCATGGGCATGGGAAATAGTTATAGTATTGCAAATAAAATTATGAGTGGTGTGGAGGAAGTAAATAAGGAAAAGTTATTTACTTGTTCCCAAAATAGAAGAACTAGGGGCCACTCAATGAAATTGGCGTGCAGCAGGTTTAAAACAAATAAGAGGAAGTTCTTCTTCACACAGCGCACAGTCAACCTGTGGAACTCCTTACCTGAGGAGGCTGTGAAGGCTAGGACTATAACAGGGTTTAAAAGAGAGCTGGATAAATTCATGGAGGCTAAGTCCATAAATGGCTATTAGCCGGGATGGGTAATGAATGGTGTCCCTAGCCTCTGTCTGTCAGAGGGGGGTGATGGATGGCAGGAGAGAGATCGCTCGATCATACCTGTTAGGTTCACTCACTCCGGGGCACCTGGCATTGGTCACTGTCGGTAGACAGGATGCTGGGCTAGATGGACCTTTGGTCTGACCCAGTATGGCCGTTCTTATGTTCTTATGAATAGAGGGGAAGAATCACACTTTCCTTGACTTTTTTCTTGTTGCTAACACCTAAAGAAACCCTTCTTGTTACCCTTACCATCCCTTGCTAGCTGCAACTCCAAGTGTGATTTAGCCTTCCTGATTTCACTCCTGCATGCCTGAGCAATATTCTTATATTCCTCCCTGGGCATTTGCCCAAATTTCCACTTCTTGTAGGCTTCTTTTTTGCATTTAAGAACAGCAAGGATTTCACTGTTCAACCAAGCTGGTCACCTGACATATTTACTATTCTTTCTACACATTGGGATGGTTTGTTCCTGCAACCTCAATAAGGATTCTTTAAAATACAGCCAGCTCTCCTTTCCCCCCTTCATGTTCATCTCCCAGGGTATCCTGCCCATGAGTTCCCTGAGGGAGTCAAAGTCTGCTTTTCTGAACTCCAGGGTCCATATTTTGCTGCTCTCCTTTTTTCCCTGTGCCAGGATCCTGAACTCAAATCTGTATCTGTCTGGTTTTGATCCTGGGGCTTTTTGCATGTTAGGCAAATGTGATAACCACGACACTCCAAAAACTCTCTCACAGTCCCCTGCCCCTCCTTCAAATTCCACCCACTCAGCTGGTGCTCACCCTGGCACACACCCCTGGGTGAACCTGGAGAAAATGATGGAAACCCTTTGATGGGTCAGCTAGTGGAGCAAAGGCCTCCCATGGAGGGCAGGGAAGGGCACAACTCATCCCAATTTTCCCCCAGCTCTTCCCCAACCCAGGGCCCAACCTGGGGACCAGGCTGCCAGCCCAGCCTCAGCCACAGCCCCCACTTACTCTGGTTTGTACCCCTCTCACCAGGAAGCCACAGTGCAACTCCCAATCCTGGTTCTCGACTGTGGCTACAGAGGGGCTGCAGACATGGTTAAGAGGACACAATGTCCTTTATCAGTCAGCTCAGAGGAGGTGGCCAAGTGGTTAAGGTGATAGACTACTAATTCCTTGTGCTCCGCATACATGGGTTCAAATCCCATACTCAGTGGGCACATTTTTCTCTTCTATGAACAACTGTCTCCCCATTTGGTACAATGAGAGACCAAACCTTTGTTCCCTCCTGCAAACAGAAACCTCCTCAGACTACCCTTGCTCCAAATAAAACATGTCTAGTATCGGGGGGGGGGGGGGAACTTGTCAATCTGGATCTGCAGAAGCAACAAAGAGTCCTGTGGCACCTTATAGATCTTACTGGAGCATAAGCTTTCATGGGTATTCACCCACCAAAGCTTATGCTCCAATACACCACTGTTAGTTTAGAAGGTGCCACAGGACTCTTTGTTGCTTTTGTACAATATGTCTGTACCCTTCTGTCTGTCAGAGTTGGCAGCAACAAGGGCTGGGTTCAGTATCTAGGTGTCTGTTCAAGTAACACAATGCAAAACCAGCTCAATTCCCCACCTGGGACAAATATAGACCATGCCCACTTCCAGGAACCTCTAAGGGAGGAGATCGACTGAAGCTACACAACTTCAAGAAGTTGGCGTATCTTCAACTGACTTACCTGCCCTCCTCACGGCAGTGGTAGTTGGCAGTGCGCTCCCTGGTTGACTCCAGCTTGCGCCTCTTGGCAAGCTGGAGTTCCAGAGTCGATGGGGGGTGCCCCTGGGGATCGATTTATTCTGTCTTGATGAGATGCAATAAATCAATTACCAAAAGATTGATGGCTACCCGCGGTAGTGAAGACAACCCCTAAGAGGCAATACTTCCCCTCTAGAAAGCACAGACTCTGAGTGTAGCAAAAGTCTTTAAATAACAGAGAAACAATGTGGCTTTATGTTGGGGAAACAGGATTCATAACACAGACAATGAGGAAAAAACCCACCCCAAACAAATTGGGCCGTGTCTCTCCCTTGAGTCTAGCAACCCAAAAATCACCCAAAGTCCCACAACCCCAAGGTCTCTGTCAAGGTCACTGCAGCCCCAGAGTTCAAATGTTCATCTGCAGAATTTTACACCCTCCCCATCCTGTGTGGAAATGGGATGGATAAAGGGCAACTTGTGCGCTCAGATAACTGACTGCCCCACCTCTGCATGGGGTTCTTCTGTAGCTTTCACCACAAAGCCACGCCACTCTACCAGATGCTCCTCTCCAGTAGCCATCAAGTGAACCACACCTTTTCACTAGCCACTCACCAATATAGCTTTAGGTGACCCTACTATTTAACTATTCAGTGATTTTGGCTCATAGGAGGAGAACATCACTGCTGGCACACCAATGGTTTAAAGTGAATACAATCTATAACCAGATTTTTAGCAGAATTAAAACTAGATTTGTTATTACACAATAACAAAGGTACAAATAAAAAAATAATACAAATGGTTCTCCACAACCATCTCTTAAATCACTAGGTTTCGGAACCCATTCCTCTTGCCTAATGAGCACTACTTAGTTGGTGGTGAGTCCCTCCATCATTTTTTTTAAAAAAAGGCCAAGTACTGTTCCATTGTCCTTGTCTCACATAATCAGGATAATAACACTTTATTCTTCCTGCCCCAATAACAGAAACTGGGAATCCCAGTGCAGCCAAAGGACATCTAGGCCAGGTGGGTGTGCCTATGCAAATGAGATCAGCCCCTGAAGTTTTTTCCATAACCCGCCACAACGCACCACCAGATGGCAGGGTAGAGCCCGTCCTGACTCCTCTTACATGTCTGAAGATTCTGTGTAGGGAACCCCAATGGATTTCTAGCCCATCACCTTAACCACTCGGCCACAACTACTAACTTAGGCTGGGCTTCTCATGACACTAGTTTTTTTCTCACTGAGTGATCACTTCCAATTGTTTCCTCAGACCAGCTTCCACAACACACTCACTGCTGTGCTATTGTGTAAGTCAGGGGTCTCCACCTTTATGAGACATGGGCCATATTAGATTTTTGAAGGGGCTTCATGGACCAAAGCAACAGTGGGGAAAATTAATACTTGCAAATATATGTAAAATATATGCAAACCATTAAACACTATACTGTGTCAGTGTTGCATTAAATTCTTAATCAGGTATAAAGGTAGCTGTATAATTAATGCAGGTACTGTGAAATCATACAAAATATTTGTCAATATATTAAAAATCATTTCACATTATTTTTCTATTTTTTTCTAAACTCATAGAATTGTAGCATACAAAAACACATATTCAAAAATAAAGACATATTATTTTAGGATTAGTGAGAAGTATGCTACACACTTAAAATGGCGACTTGCCCCACATCTCTACCTCCCCTTCTCGTCAGTGAGTTGCTAAGAGGGAGAGGGCACCTCTCCCTTCCCACCTCAGAGATCACAACGGAGTGGGGCAGGGGGAGAGAGAGAGAAAGGAGGACACCCACCCCTCACCCCTCTGGAAGGCCCTGCACTGAGCAGAAGCCAAGTACACCCCACACTTTCCTTGTCCCAAGGCTGCTGCAACCCCTGTCCCTAGGGGTACCGTAGTTTGCCAATCAAATAGGATGGGGGGAGCCCTAACCACCCCACACTCCCTCCCATTTCCCACCCAGAGAACAATGGCTTGAAACCATCCTCTTCTAGGCCCATCCTTCCTTCTTTTTGATCTGGGCCTTCAATCGAGGCCATGACCAGCAGAGTGCCAAGAGCCACTTAGACAAAGAAATGCTGTTGAATTGAGCCTTAGGCCTCACTGCACTCAGCCAAGAGTGCCTCAGTTTCCTCCCGATTAACTCAGCAATAGCCCTACACTTGGCCGATCAGTGTGGAGACTCTCAGGCCTGAAGGCCGAGGGTTCTCAACAGATGGGCAAAAGACAGCACAAGTCACCACAGGAGAGCACTATGGTGGAGATCACCATCAGTGCACAATTCCAGCCCCACCTCTTCGTGAGGGGCTCCTATGATGACAGCTGGAGCACATCCCCACCCTCACCAAGAAGAAAAGCAGCAGAAAGAAATGGAGGAGAAAAGAGAAGAAGGGACAAGAGGGAAGGAGGAAGAGAGCAGCAAAAAGGGACAAATTCCAAATGCCCCCTGTGAAGCTCAGATTAATAAATTCCAAGGCCCAAAGGAACCACTCTGGTCTGTATTTCTGTTTCTCATCGACCATAGAACGTCCCTCAAAATAATTCCCATAAGAATTAGAGCAGATTTTTTTAGAAAAACACCCAATCTTGAATTTTAAAAGGCCAGTTCTAGAGGATCCAACACAACCTTCAGTGAATTGCTCCAAACCCTGATGTTAATAATGCAAACCTTATTTCCAGTGTGAATTGGTCTAGCTTCAGCCTGCAGACATTGTCTGCTCATAACCTTGATCTGCTAAAGTGAAGAGCCCATTACTAAATATTTGTTCCCTTAGGCTCATCCTTAACCGTCTCTTTGATTCATCTCCTAGAGTCTGTCAGCACGATGCATGTTTCCATTCACCATTCCTGTGGCTCTTCTGTAAACCCCTCCCCAGTTCATCGGAATCTGTCTCAAATTCTGGACACCAGAAATAGACACAATATTCCAGGAGGGGTTGCAACAGTGGCCAGTACAGAGGCATTGTACCCTCTCTATTTCTACCTGAAAATCTGCTTGGATAGCGTCCCCCGTCTGGTACAAAGAAACATAGATTTGTTCTTACCTTGTGCACAGATGACGATTTCCTTTGACAAAATCCACACAGAAATGAAAAAAACCTCCCACAGAATCTCCTCCACACCAGTCCTCTCTTGGTCCTCACAGAGAGGCCACGAGATGGAGACTTGCTGCAGCGAGGTTACAGGGGTCTGTGAGGTTTCTCTTGCCCCACATCCCTGTCCTGCCTGGCTGTTGTCAAGGGAGCTCTGTGAGGTCACAGCCACCTCATCACCTTTGTCCAATAGGCTGAGTTCCCACCAAAGGCCTTTGTGAATTCACAGCCACACTCACCTTTCCCTTGCAGGCCTGATGTCTGCCCCTGGCCAGCCTGATTGGATGTTTGAACTGCAACCTGGATCTCCCCACTTGCTCATTATTGATTCTGGGGAGCAAGCAGGCTCCCCAGTAAAACAGAGTTGGTTCCTCACCCCACACTGATCCTGCATTTCATTCTTAAGCGGGCCTGGGAAATAGTTATAGTATTGCAAATTTCTACTAAGCTATCCAACAGGTTCCCTCCAATGTTAAACCAGTTTGCCTCTTTTTCTCCCCCTTGCTGAGAAAGAGCAAAAGAAGAAAGAAAGCTCCTGTGGGGTGACTTGATACACAGGGTCACGCTGCTTTTTCTTGATACACAGGCTCATGCTGGGGAGTGTGAAGTAAGGGACTGGTAGACTTTACTTTCTTAGGGAGGAAGAAACATTAGCTGCCTAAGTTAGTGAAGAGAGGGTATTTCATTGTGGGCTGTGACTATAAGCAGAAGAGGGACACCTAAGGGCTATCGCTACAGCCCAACAGGGGGCTTGAATTCATGAGGGTGAATTAAGAATATCAGGTGCTAGTGACTGAGCTAGCTGGATTTGAAGTCAGTCAACTGCCTAGTCTCAGTGCAGAAGGAGCCCTGAGGGTGTTTATTTGTGAGCTGAGATTCCTTTTCTGACCTTTGCCTTCTTTCCTGGTTTGTTACATCTCCAGCAAGCAAACTGGAGCTGTTACAAGGCTGGAGAGATGCTGCTTTCTAGACCAGAGAGCTCGGGTTGATTTAGCTGTTGTCACCATCGCTGGTCAGAGAAATCAGGGAGGGAGGGTGGAATTTAGGATTTATCCACCAGGGGGAGGTGCTGTTGGACTTATCGAGTGGGGGAGAATCAGAAAAAGCTTCTCAGCTCCCAGGGAGCGAGCAGACAAGCAAGTTCACTGCAGGCCACACACACATTTTCACAGGGAATCAGATCCCCCTGGAGAAAACTCCAGAAGCCCAAGCCCAGGAGTGTCAGAGGAGGGAATCACTGTTTGCCTTAAGCTGTGGGTGAGGAAAACCTGCAGGTCCTTAGATCCTCCAACCTCTGATAGAACCATTTGTGGGGAAGGTCTGGGGAAGCCGAGGAGGACAAGGAGAAGGGGAAAGGGCTTGCAGCTGTTGTACAATCATCACGCTCCCAGCAGAAGGATCCGGGGGATTCAACACTTTGGCTGCTTATTGAGGACACAGAACTCACAAGATGGCAAAGCTCAGAGCCCCATTACATAGAGTCCGGACGTGATCAGCTCACACTGAGGAAGAGCAACACCCCTCCCTGGGTCTCTTTGCCAGAGCTCCTATCCGCTCAGTGTCCTTCCTTGCAAAGTGTCCAGGCAGACTCCTGAGAGGGTTGCGATGGGGTAAATGAATTCAGGGGAGGATTGTTTCTCGTGGGTTTTCTTTGTGCTGCTCTGTGATCCTGCTGGAGGAAGCATCATTTGAGTTTCTTTCAGTACCTTGGGTTGGGTGCAGGTTGTGACCCTGAGCATGGGGGTTCCTGCACCTGCGGATCTTACTCTCCTAGGGAATGGAGAAAGGAACAGCTTCAGAAACTGGATAGAAAGTAGCCTAAGAAAGTGTAGTCCAGATGAGAAGAAAAATGGCTTCAACACTTCCCTGGTGGTCTAGTGGTTAGGATTTGGCACTTTTACTGCCACGGCCTGGGTTCAATTCCCAGTCAGGGAACAGCCCCTCTACAGTTTTTTTTAAAAAAAACTTCTTCACTTGCAATTTAAACAAATCCATTGTTTTTCCTCATTCCCCCAACTTCTACATGATGTTGAGAAGCATTTTGGAGACCAAATGAAAATCAAAGCTTCCCACTGACTAGTAACAGAATGTGGGCATGTTCCCACTGTGCACCTCAAAGTCCAGGCTGCCTGACCTTTTACACAAATAGACATGGGCAAAGTATTTCCCCCCTTGCTAGCTAGGCTAACCAACATTGTAATAATAACAATAGACATTCAGGTTGACCCAAGATGAAAAACTGGGCAAAAATTTAACTGGGAGCTAAAAATCGAGCTCTAATGTTGCATGTGAGATCTTGTGAAAGTTCTGGCTGATGATGTGTCTGGAACCTCTAAGAAACGTCTCAACCTTCAGCATTTGGAAGGACCTGATAAAAAGACTTCTCTCTTGTTGAGCTTCACTTCCACCATAGTTGACAGGATTTGAACCTGTGCAGAGAAGCCCCAAAAGATTTCATGTCTAGCACCTTAACCACTTGGCCACAACTACTTGCTTGGAAAGCTTTTGTCATTACACTCTACTTTTGTTCTCACTGAGTGATCATTTCCAATTATTTCCTCAGACCAGCTTCCACAACACACTCACTGCTGTGCCATTGTCTAAGTGTGTCCATGGCGGAACAGCAAGAATTCCTGCTCATTTCCCTTCTGGCTGGACCATGAGGAGAGTGTGTTTGTGGTTAATGATGTTGCTGTATGTCACGGGTGGGCAAACTACGGCCTGCAGGCCCCAGGGCCGGACTTCAGGGGGGGCCGGACTTCAGGGGGGCCCGGTACAGCTGAGAGTCATGGGGGTCATGGGTGTCATGGGGGTCAAGGGACAGAGTCATGGGGGTCAAGGGACAGTCATGGGGGTCAAGGGGTCAAGGGTCATGGGGGTCAAGGGACAGAGTCATGGGGGTCAAGGGACAGCTACCCTATAGCACGCCCCATGGTGTAATGGTCAGCACTTAGGGCTTTGAATCCTGTGATCTGAGTTCAAATCTCAGTGGGGCCTCCTGGCAATGAGATAATTTATCAACCCTTTCAGTGCAATATACTGGCTGCCCTTTCTCTGGGTGAACCAGAGTCAGCTCTTTTCCTTCCCACAGGGCAAGTGATGCGCACTGCAGATAGGTTATTAATCCAGCTGGTTCGACAGGATGGCCGCTCTAGGTTGGGGTCCTAGAACTTAACGCTCTGGCTGGAGATTCCTGGGGGTTGACCGGCTGGTTGTGTTTCTCATGCTTCACCTGCTGGCCACAACTGTGGTCCCTGCAGCTGCCACACTCTTCCTCTTGCCCACATGGCACTTGAAGAAAGGGGAGCCAGGGCCAGGCTGAATCAGAACCAGATGGATCAAAAGCAACCTGCAGTGCGCATCACTTGCCCTGTGGGAAGGAAAAGAAGTAACTGTGGTTCACCCAGAGAAAGGGAAATCAGGACATCAAGCTCCAAAGGTTTTCAACAAATTAATTTACTGTTAGAAGGCTCCACTGAGATTTGAACTCAGATCACAGGATTCAGAGTCCTGAGTGCTGACCATTACACCATGGGACCTGCTAGGGGAAACTTTCCCTGGACACCCATGTCTCTCAGCTGGCTGGCTTGCAAACTACTTTTATTGCTTCTTACCAGTGGCTTCCTCTCACAGAACACTCTCTCCTCCTCCATCTACTATAGTCCTTCTCTACCATATCTGGGGGTCCTGCCCTCAGTCCCCACATCCCCCTGCTTTGGTTCTGTTCCCTGCAGGTCTCAGAAATGTCTGGGGAGGCTGCCCCTCCCTTCACTCGGTGTCCCACTCATCTCAGTCAGCTGCAGACTCATCTCCTGGAGCTCAGCTAGCTGTCACATCATCTGGTCATTCAGTCACCCGCTGACCCGCTCCCCTGCCTGGATGGTCTGGTGGAAATCCCACAGGACAGTGCAGGACTTGGCACTGTTGGTTTATTAAAGGTTGTGGTGTTTGTTTGACCCCCCAGAACAAAGCTACCAACTCCTCCCTCACTGACTCCCACCAATCCCCCTGGTTGCCGTAGAACCTTCTGATGCTTTCCTGTTCTGCCAACACCAGGAGGACTCACCGCCCCGCTCTTTAATCTTGAAGACTCTGGATGTTCAGCTTCCAGTATCCTCTGGCCTTGGACAGGGAATTGAGGCACATGGTGAGATCTGCATGATCCGAACAGTCCATTGGCACTACCCTGCACTGGGCTGTCAACGTGCTCTCCTTCACCGAAATCCAGTTAATTCGACTCCTGATGTAGTTGTACCCCATTTGTGGCTGGTGCCAACTTGGGTGAGAGGAATAGGAGGCTACCACCCACGCTCCAAAGGTTTCACTACAGGTCCACACACCTGACCCAGGTGATGCTCATTGTAAAAACCTTTCCTCTGATGATCAAGAAAACAGGACCAGTGGTCTTCAGGCCGGATGGCACAATTAAAATCCCCCCAACACCAAATCTGTGATGTCCCCAGGAAAGGAGCCAATTCCTTCCACTGATCTTTCCTTTCACACCTTACTTGGGGACCATTAACACTAATACCAGGGTAACCAGTGCCACAGAGGACAAAGTCCAGCAGTAATGCCCTCCCTAGTCAGAGCTCCACCCACTTTTGGTCCTTGCATGGTAAATGTGAAGAGTAACAGGGGGATGCAAATACCCACTGGCACCAGGGAAAGTTAGTGCCTGAGCTCCTGCTGGGGAGCTTAAAATCAGGGACTTGGCCTCAGGGAAAGGTGCCACAACGCTTTCAGAGAACAATCCATCATACACAATGATAGATGAAAGGGCTTGCCAAAGCCCGGGATTGAACCAGGGACCTTCAGATCTTCAGTCTAATGCTCTCCCAACTGAGCTACTTTGGCAGATGCACTATAGGGTTTTGGGCTGCTGTTTCTCTGTCTGGGATGTTTTGTCAGCCATGGGCCACCAAAAGAACATCCCTGTGAGCAGCCTATGAAGACAAGAATTGCTTTTGCCTGCCTTGCTCAGTGTGACTTGCTTCCTCACCCCATTCCTGCCTTAGTTCCCAGTTGGCCTGGTGGTAGAAGCAGACTGGGGACTAGTGGTGCGGGGAGGAAGTTGAGCTGGTCCCTGCTCTAGACTAGACCCTGCTGGTGAGAGTCTGGCCACCACTTGCTGTCTCACCCTGTTGTCCTGGCTTCCCCACTAGATGCCATTTAGGGAGGGAAGTGGGGATTCTCCCTCCCTGATTTTCACACCCGAGAGAAGGGTGAACAGGAAAATGAACATCTGTTTTACTCTACCCCGAAGGAACCCAACACCTTAGCTGTGACAGTAAGAAGTGTCTGGGGGCCAACAGGCCTGTCCCCAAGGAACTGGAACAGCTCCAGGCTGTGGGAAATGCTTATTGCCTAGCTGCAGGGGCGGATGCTGCTCTGTGCTCTCAGACTTCATGTGCCCAGAAAGGATGAACAAATTTATCTACACACCAGTGAAGGGAGGAATCCTCAAAGAGAGGGGGAGGGTGTGAGTTCTGAGTGTGATATAGAATCTCATTGACAGGTGACAGGGCCAGAAAGAGTTAATGAACTTAGGGACTGACCTGACTGATGGCCTAACTTTAAAGATTGCTTAGAAGGATATGTAAATGGTATGTAAATGACTAGTGCTCTGAATTCAGCCCGCATTGTTAGAGATAGAAGAGTAGAAGTTTGGTCAGGTCACCCCAAATTAAAACAGGAGACCTATCATGAATGCCGCTACCAATTGTTTACTGAAATATTGCTCCATGGAGTGGATCATGTACATGTAGCAATGTTCCAGTGAGGTACCATACATAGGTCAGTTACATTGACTTAATTTTGTAGCGTAGACTTGACCAAAGAATCACCCTCCCCCCCCCCCGGGAGTGAAACTTCCCCTGCTCCTCTGCTTTACAGATTCCAGCAGGCACTATGCAGAATCCAGCAAGCAGTAAGCATACACAACAGCAGCAGGCACCATGGCTTAGTAGGTTAAAGCACCTGTCCTGTAAACAGCAGATCCTGGGTTCAATTCCCAGTGGTGTTTTGTTGTTTGGGTTTTGAGGCACCTGGTATTGGCTCCTGTCAGAGGACAAGATACAGAGCTAGATGGACCTTTGGGTCCAGCCCAGTATGGCTGCTCTTATGGTTTAAACACTTCTGAACTGGGTATTGCAGACACTCAACCCTTCAGTTCACAAACCATGGGGCTGGTGATGTGACTCTACTAACCCTGGGCTCACATTGCGATGGAGTCAGACCCTTAGAGTGCATCTCTACTGGGATAAGAGGCCTGTAGCCTGGCTGGCCTGGATCAGGTTGTGGGGCTAAAAATTGCAGTGTAGACATTTGGGCTCAGAGACCCTCCCCGCTCATGGGCTCTCAGAGGCTGGGTTTAAGCTCAAGCTTCTACACTAGAATTGTATAGCCCTGCAGCACAAGCCTGCATCAGCTGATCCTGGCTTTGAGACAAGAGCCTTTGGCGTGTTCATGGCAGTGTAGACATAAGATTGGCATATGTCTAGACTGCAATAAAACACCCCTGGCTGGCCCAGGTCAGCTAACTCAGGCTCAGAGGGTTGTAAAGTTGCAGTGCAGGCCTCTCGTCTCAGGCTCAATGTCCTGCCCTAGGAGTCCACAAGGTGGAGAGGGAGTTTAGCAGGTGGAAATGGTGAACGTTCAGTGGAGTATTACCCTGGACTCACTGGCATCTCTCCATGGGTCTGTCTGCTTTGGGGCAGGGACAAGAACACATCCTGGGGCACTTGCTATTTCAAAGGGTGGTTTAGGATTTTCATTTTCAAACCCGGTGCACAAAGCAGGACTCAGATCTCAGGGTCTATGAAAGAGCCGCCCACAGCTTCTGACAGCCACAATGAGCCATTTGTGCCACCGGCATTTGAACTGTGGAACCCCTATGACACCCCTTCCCCAAGTCCCCTCACTCATTGTGCCCCCCCAATCCCTGCGGGCCCAACCCCACATCACCCCTTCTGCCTGAGGCCCTGCCCTACCCCCAGACAACACACCCTCAGAACACCTCTTCCCCCAAAGATGCCACCTTGTCCCCCCTCCATCCTTCATCATTATGGGGAGTAAAAAGTGCTGGGGCCATGGCCTGCTAACCCTCCCCCACCCCCCATTCCAGTGCCCCGACACAGCCAGAAAGACAGCAGCATGTGTGTGTATGTTTCAGAGACTGATGTGCTGTGCTGAGCCAGTGAGGGAAGCACGGGGCTGATGTCAGGGCTCTCCCCCTCCCCCTGCCTCTGGACTGGTTGTTTCCAGCAGCTGTGTGAACTTAGAGACTCTGTGTCAACTCATTCTCTCTTCATCAAGGCACACACTGTCTCTCCCCCACACACTGTTACACACTCTCTGTCCCCCCAACACACACTTCAGTTGAAAATCAGCTGGCAATCTAGTAGGATGCCCTTGGAACAATGGGATAGAAAAACCTGCATCATGTGATGCTGTACCAGCCAATGAGCCATTGCAAATCCTTCCCAGGGTACCCAGCATCCATTTGTACAGTGCGATAGCTACCCACAGTGCACTGCTCTCTGGGGCAATGCAAGAGCTGCTAGAGTGGATGGGCTCTGGTGACACAAGGAGCACAGTGTTGAATTAAAGCATTTCAACTAAGGTGGTATAAATTTATAGTGTAGACATAGCCAGAGAGTGAGACAAGACCTAGCTCCCTTTGATACAAAGGGTACTCAGGAGCTGAAACTGAAGAACCACAATCTCCTTCGTAGTTGACAGGATTCGAACCTGTGCGGGGAAACCCCAATGGATTTCTAGTCCATCGCCTTAACCACTCGGCCACAACTACTTGCTCTATAGCCCTTTGTCATTACATTCTACTTGTATAATTTGTAATGACTGAGTGATCATTTCCAATTGTTTCCTCAGATCAGCTTCCACAACACACTCACTGCTGTGCCATTGTGTAAGTGTGTCCATGGCTGAACAGCAAGAATTCCTGCTCATTTCCCTTCTGGCTGGACCATGAGGAGTATGTGTTTGTGGTTAATGATGTTACTGTTACCCTAATATAAGCTAAAATCACTGTGTACTGTCTTAAATAGGATGGGGGAATGGAGATATATTCGTGAGCAGTTAGCAGAGAAACTCATCTCACAGGATGGCTACTGGAGAGGAGTAGTTGTTGGAGAGCAGCAGTTTGTGGTGAAGGCTGAGGCAGAACCCCATGAAGAGGGGGTCAGTTGGCCATCGCAATAAGTAAGGCACCCTTTGCCCTCCCCCATTTCCACACAGGCTGGGGGGGGCATAAAACTCTGCAGATGAACGTTTGAACTCTGGGGCTGCACTGACCTTGACAGAGACCTCAGTGTTGTTGGGACTCTGCGTGACTTTTGGGTTGCTGGACTCGCGAACCAAAAGAAGAGTCACTTGGGGTGGGGTATTTACTTGGGGTGGGTTTTTTGCTCATCGTTTGTGTTATGAATCCTGTTTGTTGAGTTTCCTCAACATAAGGCCACATTGTTTCTCTCTTATGAAAAGGCTTTTGCTACACTCAGACTCCGAGCTTGCAAGAGGGGAAGTATTGCCTCTTAGAGGTACATGGGGGTTGGTATATATTTGTCCCAGGTCATTGGGTGAGGGCTTGAGCCAGTTTTGCATTGTGTTATTGGAACAGACACCTAGATATTGAACCCAACCCTCCTTGCTGCCAAGTCTGCTGGACAGAAGGGTTCCAGACATATTTTATTTAAAGCAAAGGAAGTGGAGAAGGTTTCTGTTTGCAGGAGGCAACATGGTTTGGTCTGTTTTTGTACCAAATATGAAGACAGTTGTTTATAGAGCAGTTAATGTAGCCGATGAGGATGGGATTTGAACCCATGCGTGCAGAACACAATGGATTAGCAGTCCATCGCCTTAACCACTCAGCCACCTCATCTGAGCTGTGAAGTTAAGGTCAGAAGGAGAAATCTAAGTTCAGCAGACGTAGGGACAATAAGGAGTTTGTAAATACTAAGTGTAATCAGGGTCTTAATGAGCTCCCACCTCACATCTAGTGATGAGCTGGAGGAAAGTCTTTGGGAACAGACCGTGTTTGCACAGAGATGCCTGTTTTGCCTAGGTATGCAGCATGGGGGGGGCACTTTGCCATAATGTCCAGTTTTGGCTGGTGTTGGTTGCAAATCACATGAGTGCAATGAAATGTTATTATCCTTCCTGCCTGAGTGAAGGGCAGCAGAACATCCCTAGTCTGTCCTGGTGGAGGGCCCCAGTGGGGGAGAGATACCTTTTATTGGACTGTAGAGAAGGGATTGAGGACATCACCCTCATTTAGTGGTCCCCAAACTTTTCACATTGTGCCTCTTCTCCATGTCTGCAGCCCCTCTGAAACCACAGTCAAGAACTAGGGGTAGGAATGGGGTGGTGGCTTCCTGGGGAGAAGGGCATGAACAGGAGTAAGGGGGCCAGATTGCAGGTTGGATTGGGGAAGAGTTGGGGACAGAGTGGTGCTCCTTCCCTGCCCTCCTTGGAGGCTGACTTGGGCCCTGAGGTGCCCCCCTAAATATGCCTCCTTGCCCCGCCTAGGAGGTCTGCCCCACATTTTGGAGAACAGGATAGCTCAGTGGTTAAAGCATGAGCCTGCTAAGCCCAGTAATGTGAATTTGATCCCAAGGGAACAATGCTGGACCTGGCAAAGGGAGATGGAGCCTGGTCACTAAGAGCTTCTTGCTCAGAGTGACTGCAGAGAATTAGGTTGGATATTAGGAAACACTATGTCACTAGGAGGGCAATGAAGCACTAGAATGGGTTTCCTAGGGAGGTGGTGGAATCTCCATCCTTGCAGGTTTTAAAGGCCTGAATTCACAAAGCCTTGGCTGGGATGATTTAATTAAGCCATGTTATCGCTGGTGACACTAGGATTGAAGGATTATATCACATTATAAACAACTGTAAATTAAAATGTCATCTGACCTGGAGCTTTCTGTTGTCTTCTAGAAATGCCCCTGGGATCCCCACACTCCCCAGCAGGAGTGAAAGGAGAAACCCCCACCACTGTCCTGAGCTCCAGGCTGATGCATCGGGTTGGGGGGGAATTGACTTTTTTTGCTGCTGAGCAGAGAGCCAGGGCAGTTCTCCTGGCCCTTGTGGTTGTGAAGAAAGATTCAAAATGTGACCCAAGTGCACCCTAAAGGCTCATCAAACAGAAGGCAAATAGACAGATCCCCAAATCCATTATTACAGAATCTCATTGTTTTGAAGCCCAGTTCATGATTTTGGGTGAGCCTGACTCAGGGTTTTTGAATGTTTGGGGTTGGCCATTCTGCAGACTGACAGCTGGGTCCCCTCCTTCACCCCAGCACCCCCAGACTGTTCTAAAGCATTAACTCTTTCTTCTCCATCATGCCACTGGAAATTCCCATTCCTAGATGGGCTTCTCCACAGACAGTGAATTCCCCACAGGGCTGAGTGCCCACAAGGCTGTTCTGGGGGCTCATAACCTCACACACCCCTTTGTGACTCCCAGGGAAACTGCAGGGACAGGGACAGCAGCTCCATGCTGGGCCCCACAAAGCACCTTGGGGGGAGGATGAAGTTGAACTCCCAGGTCAGGGGACTCCTGCTGCCTGGAGGTGACCATCTTCTCACAGCCCCTCCCCACACACACTGACATCCCCAGCACCCTCCCCCTCTTCGCACCCAGAGAGGGACTTGTTTGCTGGACCTGACATTCCAAACCCAGGTGTGATATTTCTGAGGATTTACTCCCTGAGCCCCTCCCCTGGGTGCAGAGGGGCTGGGCACAGGCTGCCAGTTTCATCCAGTGATTTCACACCCCAGGCTCCCAGAGTCTTCTCTGACCCTATTTACCAGTGACAGTGAGTGTGGGCCATATGGGGTTCCAGGAGGCCGAGCCTCCCCAAACCAGGCAAGAAACACTGAATGTGATGCACCTCCCTTTGCAGCTCCATGGCACAGAGCTCTTGAGGAGCCTCTGGTGCTCAGACCATGGCCCCACCTGCCCTCTGTCCCAAGATCCTGCCCTGATTCAGCCTCTTCACCCCAGGATCCCACCCACTGGGGCAAGTAGATCTTCCATCTACTCAACCTCCTGCCAGCCTTGTTCTTTCAGTCTGTTTTCCCATTGAGGTGTTAGAGTAAACCCTCCTCATCCCTCTATTATCAGACAAACTCCAGTATGAAGTGTTTGCTACAAATGGGTTTCAAAAACTTTTGTGAAGTGGAAGATCCATTTCTGGGGGACTGTTCCCAAAATACCATATTCTATGTTCAACCAAGGTTTTTTCACAGTCCATAGTTTTTCACCCTTGATGGGACTTGAACCCACAATCAGAAGCCAATGCTTTATCCATTAGGTCACTGGGGCCCTTAAAACTAAAAGCACAAGGGATGGCTGGTCCCTCTCATAATTGCACATTCCTTCCATCACCCTGGACGTCAAAGACCATTTTTATGCCCCTTACAGAAAAATCTGCATCCCTCATCAGTGAGGCACCTGAGCAAGGTCCCTGACAGAGCTGAGCACCCCCTTTCTGCCAGCCATCTGCAGAGAGGATCCCATCCTAGAGTCACAGCTCCCTCCTCCAACTCCTCCACAGCTGTGGCTCTGAGGGGCAGTGGATGATTAGGGGGTGAATCTGGGGCTGGAACAGGAGTCAGGTCAACTTGTGAGGAGTGACCAGCTGGGGCAGACCCAGGGTGAGGTTAGGGGCTGCTGGTCGGTTGTTGGGGTCAGAGCTCAAATGGGACAGTTTTAAATGTCCTTCAGTGGAAGGGACCATGGATTACCTGGCTAAAGCACCTGTCTTGTAAACAGGAAATCCTGGGTTTAACTCCCAGTGGTGTCTTGTTATCAGGCTTTTATCTGCTCTCCTCTCATTTTCCTGTGTCTTTCTCAGAAACAGAAGAACCCTCCCTTGACAATCCAAGTTCTCACTGGCGAAGGAAAAGGCTTCTTTGAAGAGGAGCATTAGAAAGAATCAAATCCCCAGCCTGGACTTGATGAACAGGCTACTGGGACTGGCAGTGAGAAGGCGGGAGTCCCAGCGGCACACGTCCTTGTGATTGGCCGGGGATGTCTATGCACAGAGATCCTGACAGCCAATCTGTGCTGGGCTTGCAGGAAATGGCGAGTTCCTCTCCTGTCACCTTCCTTTTGATGGTCAGTGATGAAGAATGGAGCAGTGAGGAGAAAAGTCCCAGACAGCAGCACCGTGGCTAAGCTGGCCAAGGCACTTGCCGGGTAGAGTGGAGGTTGGGGGTGTAGCTCCCAGAGGTGCCTTGTCGAATGTGTTACGGGTGCCATGTACAATCCATGCCAAGCTAGTGCCTTGTGAGCTCTGGCACTGGCAGGAAGTGGTGCAGGATGCTGGGCAGAGGCCCTGGATACCAGCTGCTGCTGGGTGTCTCTGTGATATGGTGGGTCAGTGAGTTCAGCTGTTAATTGAAAGGGGGGTTTATGTTCCCCCAGGGCTCCCATCAAAGTCATGATCCTCGTGGGAACTGTCAGCTGTCAGCCCATGTGGTCCAGGCTGTGGACATGACTCAGGCTCGGGCAACATGGCCGCACTTCCCTGACGAGCCATGAAACAGGCCAAGTGCTTTGTGCAGCTGTAACGATGCTGCCTTTGTTGGACACTTCTGAGAGTATCAGTTCAGGACACATTGCGTAGAGCAGGGCAGTTATAACCCAAGGCTGGGTTTCCTTTACTCTAAAGGCACCGAACCAGCCAAAGAGAGAGGACTTTGGGTTTAACCCTGCACCACAAGAACCACAAGCCTGAATCAGCTGCCCCGGGGTTTGAGAATAGTGACCTGGGTGGGTTAATGGAAGTGTAGACATAATGCTAGGCTATGTCCACTCTGCAGTGAAACACCCAGGGCTGTTCCATGCCAGCTCAGGCTCCCAGGTCTTGGGCGGTTGGATGAAAAATTTGCAGCATAGACATCTCAGCTCAGACTCAGCACCGGGCTGTGGGACCCCACATGGTTGGGAGGGAGTTTAGCAAGTGGAAATGGTAAAACCCCAGTGAAGTATCACCCTGGACTCACTGGCAGTTCTCCATGGGTCTGTCTGCTTTGGGGCAGGGACACACATCCTGCTGCATTTGTTATTTCAAAGGGTGATTTATGATTTTCATTCTCACACACAGTGCACAGAGCAGGACTCAACCCTGGGTGTAGCTAAATGAGCCATCCGCAGATTCTGGCAGCCACAATGAGCCATTTGGTGGGAGAGCTCAGACCTGCCCCCTTTCTGCCCATGTCCCAGAAGGAGGGGTCATCTATGAGGAGACTGGACCACTGACCTACCTGCTCTTAATACCATTTTCAGTGCTTGTGAGTGTAATTTAAACCATGAGAGAAACTGAACCTTGTCTTCTGACAGCAGCCAAAACCAGGTGCCCCAAGACCTACACAAAAAGGCATGACTGGGAGTTGAACCCAGGATCTCCTGTTTACTAGACAGGTGCTTTAGCCAGCTAAGCCATGGTGCCTGCCTCTGTTTAGAGCAGCATTTCTGCCCACATCTGACTCTTTACCAGCCCCCACCAGTGAGGGAGAAGCTTTGTCTTTGTTGGGCCTGTCCTCTAGTAGGTGGCTTCAGGGTACTCTTCTGGCTCTGTCAATCTCTTTTTTAGGACAGGCCCAAGAATGACAAAAACAGAACACCATTAGCCATCACCTTCAGCCTCCAACTTAAGCCTCTCCAACGCATCATCAAAGACCTACAACCTGTCCTGAAAGATGATCCCACACTCTCACAGATCTTGGGAGACAGACCAGTCTTCGCTTGCAGACAGCCCCCCAACCTGAAACAAATACTCACCAGCAACCGCACACCAAAAACACTAACCCAGGTACCTATCCTTGTAACAAAGCCCGATGCCAACGCTGTCCTCGTATCCATTCAACTGACACCATCAGAGGACCTCATCACATTAGCCATCAGAGGCTCAGTCACCTGCACATCCACCCATGTGATATAGGCCATCATGTGCCAGCAATGCCCCCTGCTATGTACATTGGCCAAACAGGCCAGTCTCTATGCAAAAGAATAAATGGACACAAATCTGACATCAGGAATCATAACATTTAAAACCAGTAGGAGAACACTTCAGTCTTCCTGGCCATTCCATTAAAGACTTGATGGTGTCAGTTTTGAAACAGAAAAACTTCCAAAACAGACTCCAACGAGAAACTGAGGAAATGGAATTAATTTTCAAATTGGACACAATAAACCAAGAGCTAAACAGAACTTGTGAATGGTTCTCTCATTACACTAATTGATTGCATTTCCCTAGTTAATTTACCTTCAATAGGTGTTATGTACTGCCAGACACAGAAATCCATTTCAAAAGGTATTTTTTCTCCTGGTGATAATGGCCCATCCATATTAAACAGCCTCTTTGAATTGGTATGCTAATCTACAACTTTTTTTTTGCTTTCTGTGTGTATAAATGCATCTTACTTCTGTTCCAGTCTATGCATCCAATTTAGTGGGCTATAGCCCATGAAAGCTTATGCTGAAATAAACTGGTTAGTCTCTAAGGTGCTATAAAGTCTTCCTTGTCTTATTTACAGATACAGACTAACACGGCTGCTAATCTAAAACCTGTCATGAATCAGAGAGGTAGCCATGTTAGTCTGGATGTGCAGAAGCAACAGAAAGTCCTGTGGCACCTTAAAGACTAACAAATGTTTTGAAGCATAAGTTTTCATGGGCTAATACCCACTTCGTCAGATGCCAAATAAATCTTTGGGGGATATGAAGTCTGTGCTTGCGCAGTGGTGCAGATTTTCCAAAGTAGTAAGATTTGAATCATTCAGGTGGCTTGGTTTAGTTGCAGAGTATTAATAAGGCTGATTCTGCTTAGGAACTGTACTGCTTCTCCAGGAAAAAAAGACCCTGCTGCAGAAGACACCATGTGATTGGAGTCATCGCACATCTCTTCTGACAGGACTGGACTCTGCGGGATAAGGCTCTGCTGGGGCTTTATTCCTTCCCTTATCCCTGTGGAAGTGTAAACAGGGAGAGAATTTGTTCCTCATTACAATGTGGAGCAAATAAAGGCAGCTGAGTGATTTCCATGGCTGGAAGTAATAAAACACAAACTAGCAAAGGATGGTTTTGATCTATTGAGTGCTTGGTTATGGGCCCAGCACACTGCCACTGCAGTACTCTGCTATGGGTAAAAGGGTCTCTATGATTCATTTACAGGGCTGCTCTCTGTAGCAGGCTGAGCTCACAAGCTGTGCATGGGAGAGTTGTGCCCATGGGATTTAAACACTTTCTAGGTAGGTGATTGTCCATGTGTCACAACTCCAGAGCTGAGCTGAAATGTGGTGGCTGTAGAGAGAAATGTGTCCAAACCCAGTGAGACTCAATGTGGGGGAGAAATAACAAGTGATCCCAGCTCCTTCCCCAGCCTTAGGTGGGGATTAGCTGCCAACAGCTGCGGCTGCTGCTCTGAGGGGAGCGGTATAAGTGTCTGTCTGTGGGTGCAGCCCACCAGCTGGTTGACCTGGGGTAGAAGGTGAGTGGCTGGGCCAGGATGCACCGGCTAGGGGCTGAAATATGACCAGGGGTCTAAGGAACCGGCCACCAGTGGGGGGTTGAGGATGCTGAGGCAGTGGAGTCTCAGCATCACAGTCATCAAAGGTCAAAGCTGCTTGGGGGTGAGCAAGGGGGTAATGGCCCCAGTGGATTTTCAGTTCGTCCCTTTCATGACTTGCCCACAACAACCCGCCAGCCCCCAGCTCTCTCTCTGCACTAGGGCTGTGTGCTCTGTGGGAAGGAGCCTCTAGGGATTGCTATTTCCAGCTGCATTAAAGAGTCCAATGGAGAAGGAAACGTTAATGCCTCCGAAAAGTCTGTCTGTGTGTTGGCTGGGATGGAGGGTGTCTAGAAACCCCTCTGCTCTAGTCTCTTTTCTCTGAAGCAGGGAACAAAAAGATGCCCTCTCTGAGGCTTGAACTCAGGACCTTCAGATGATGAGACTGACACACTGCCAACTGTGCTAAGAAGGCTTGAAAAAATGCATTTGCTCAGTGCGTATAAGACTCTTCTACAGCAGTGAGTGGGGCAGAGTTGGAGCCAGGGATGTGCTGGAACAAGCACGCACATCTGGGTCCCAGAGATCTGTCCTGGGAGCTTACTCAGCAGCAAATAAACCACTTCTCTTTATTAATAAGCACAAAGAAACATTTGGTGACCACTTACACCAACTTCCATGAACATTTTTGTTTAACGATTCCTGCCTCCTACTCCCCATAAGAACAGCTGATTTGACACCCAGGGTTGCTTTGCTGCAAAGCCTGGAACATCAATGTGCTCAACTCCCCTGACCCTATTCCTGCAAGAACGAGTATTTTCCTTCCTGCTGGGTGACTGACACCCACTGGAACCGGAGGTGACTATGACCATTCCAGAGTGCTCTGTTGATGTAGAGAATATCACAGCACGATTTTAGGGTGTCTGACTCCCCGGGAGGGAATCCCACAGTGGTTGTAGGCATGTCCATCCCAAGACATGAGAGAAACAAGGAGGGTGAGGAAATATCTTATATTGGGCCAAGTTCAGTCCATGAAAGGAACAAGCTATGAAACCACAAAGAATCACTCATAGGTCTTGGTGTGGCTTGAAATTTGTCTCTCTCCTCAACCGAGATTTGGCATGAGGGAGGGAGACTTAAAACTCCTCCTATTAGTCAGGCTGAAGCGGAGGCTGTAAGAGGGGCCAGGTTGATGAGCTGGGCCTTGTGGAGTTTGGGGTGGTGCAGTTGTCTGGGGCATGATGCTGACAAAATGCCTCAGGCCAGTGCTGTCCCTAGCCATCTGGGTGCCCTATGCAGCACCACCATGGGGAAGGGCTGTGTGGAGCCCTGGGCCTCCCTTGCAGGGTCTGGTGGGAGGAGCTGTTGGGGGTCTCTTTTGGGGGTTCCAAAGGGCCAGTGTACCCAGGGGATGGCCAGGAGGCCAGGAGGGGCCCGCTCTGCTTCCCTTACCCTGACCCCATCCATGTTGCTTGGGGAAGGGGACTTGGGGGAAGGGATCCCTCCCCACTCATTGGAAGTGGTGGGAAGTGAAGCAACCTGGCCCCAGCCAGGTCTAGTCCACCAGCTTCCAGCCATGGTGCTCTGCTTCCTGCTGCCACTGAGAGCCAGGGCCGGTCCTTTCCTCAACCAGAGTGACATGACTGCGGTTGGGGAAGGGGAAGGGGAAGCAGAGTGGGCTGGGAGCTGGTGGAGAAGAGCAGGCTGGGTCTGGGTTGCTCCACTTCCCACCACTGCCAGTGAGTGCAGGGTTGCTGGGGGAAGAGGAGGAATGGGGGAGTGTGGGGATAGGGGGAAGAGGCAGGGCAGAGGGAGTTGACCAGGATCCCACACACCCCAGGATTGGCCCTACCCCTTACATTGGGAACAACCCATGGGGGGATGGCCAAGGGATGGGGCTGGTTGACAGGACTGGTGCAGCCATGGGCATTTTGAAATTTTGGGGTAATTTGGTGCCAGGGCCGGGGCTGGGAAGAGAGAGAGCAACATGTTTCCTCTAGTGTGTCCCGTTTTCTTGACTAATTTCTCCTCTCCATGAACTTCCTGTTTATTTTGTGAGCCTGGCTAGCTCAGTTGGTAGAGCCTCAGACTTTTAATCTGAGGGTCCAGGGTTCAAGTCCCTGGTCAGGTGTTAGATTCTGGGTCTCTGGAGTCCTTTATGATGTTACTTTTTCTCTTTAAGATTTAGCCTTTGTGTGGGGGGATAGAAGGGGAAACTTCCTGACCCTCCCCCCCCCCCGTCCTCACAGGCTGGAGGAATAAAGGCCTCTAGGCACATAGCAGGTTCCTCCCAGATGGCTGCATTCTCCCATGGTGGAGGTGGAAGCTCTGTCTCCTGGGCTCTGTTTCTGCCTCCACGTGACTGTGCTGACCTGGCTGTCCTGCCTGAGACAGGATGGGAGGAAACTTTGGAGCTTTTGCTTCTTCTCGAGGGCTCCCTCCTCCAGCAGAGCGATGTGGGCTCTGCAGAGAGTCTGGGAAGGGAACAGACTCTATCAGCGACAGTGGATAGAGATAAGCCTGACTGGGGTGAAGGGCGTCTCAAGGTGCTTGCTTGGAAACTATCTCCTATAAACATCCCATTGTCTGCGCTTCAGACCTCTGTTCCTTTGCTGCTTCTTGTCTGTGTGACCAGGCCCAGGGAAGTGGGCCATGGAAGGGAAACCCTCAGTCATTGGCTACCTTGCTCCTCTCCCTCCCCAGGCTCTGAGTCAAGGGTCAAAGGCTGGGCAGGACTCTGGGCTCTGTGTGAGGGACCCTGGCACAGGGGCTGGTGGGGGGAAGGGTTGTGGATCCCGACCTGCACTCCAGAGAGGAGGTAATAATTGAAGGGGGCATTTTGACTCCTCCCTTCCCCAGTGTCCCTGGGCTGGAATTCTCCATTCCAAGGGGCCAAATGAGGGGTGAAGCCATTTAGTTCATAAAACCAGTGCTCCAGGTGAGGCTTGAACTCACAACCTCAACATATCCTCCCTCAGCACTGCTCTATAAGTACTGTGTGCTAACCCATTGCGGCACTGGAGCACCAGTTAGTTGTGCTTCTTCAGACCCCTAAAAGCAAGGAGTGACCCCAAAGACTTCTCAGTGGTGTTGAGAGCAGGTAGAGACAAGTGTTTGTACTTGTGGGATGGGGAACGAGACAAACTTTCAAGCCACACAGAGACATGCAGGTGATTCAGTTCTGTGGGCCTCAAAAGCTTCTCTCCCTCACCAACCAAACATGGCCAAGAAAAGATCTTACCTCCCCTACCTTGTGTGCTGGATGGGAGGGTGTCTAGAAACCCCTCTGCTCTAGTCTCTTTTCTCTGAAGCAGGGAACAAAAAAAAATTGCCCTCTCTGAGGCTTGAACTCAGGACCTTCAGATTATGAGACTGACACACTGCCAACTGTGCTAAGAAGGCTTGTTTCTCTCATTTCTTGGGATGGACATGCCTACAACTCCTCTGGGATTCCCTCCCAGGGAGTCAGACACCCAGAGTGGAGACACCCCAGCCCCTGTTCTAAGTGACCATGACAAGGTTGGGGGTTGAGCCCCCTGGAATCCTGGGACCAGCCTTGTCGGGGTTCTGAGGACTCTGCCACACACGAGTAGAAAGAGAGTCCTTGGGGTCAGGCAGGAATCTGGGTCAGGGACTTGGCAGGGACTCGGATCTTTTCACTAGTCACTTCCACCGGGGTTGTCTATAAGCCAGGGAATTTTGCCACAATAGTGGGACCACACCCTCCTTTACACCTGCACTGTGGACTCATTGCTTCTCTCTCTCCCCACCCTTATCTGCTGCTCTCCCTCTGGGCTTTCTCAGCACTGGGCCCACAGTGCTTCCTTCCAGCCAGAGACTGCACTTTCTAGGCCAGCTCCTGTGCCTGTGGATCTGTCTCTTACTTCCTAAGCACGTGCCTAGCAGAGAATGGATTCAAGCCACGGACTTCCAGTTACAGGCCAGGAGACTTCCACTGCATGACTCTGCTGAGCAAACTCTTTGGGTCTCAGCTGAACCTACTGAAGCCAAGTGAGAGGGTTTAGAGGCAGGAAAATGGGGCCTTTGAGTCTCTCAGCAAGTCTTGAGAAGGAAAAGGTCACAACCGTCGCTGGGTGGGCTCGAACCACCATCCTTTCAGTTAACAGCCGAACACGCTGACCCATTGCGCCACAGAGACACCTGTCTGCTGTTGTTAGGGTTGTTGCCTAGCAGCCTGCACAGCTGTCTGCCTGTGCTAAAGCTCACAGGGTGCTAGTGTGGGTGGCAGAGTCGCTCAGTGGAGGTGTGCTGGGCCCATAACCCACAGGTTGATACATTGAAACTGCCCTTTGCTGGGCACATGCTTGTTTCTTTTTGGTCTGGGACAGTGACCAGCAGAGCAACAACAGCCTAGGCCATGAGGTGAGAGGTGGCTGTAGCAGCAGCCTGCCAGGGAGCTCCCCAGCACCTCTAGCTGCCTGGGCTGAAGGCAAGAGACAGTCCTGTGTGTGAGCCTGAGGCAGCAGTGCTTCCTTCTCCTTTTTTCTCACCCCACCAGCAGGCAGCTGCTGTGGGAGAACATGAGGGAGGCTTTTGGGACACTTGGCAGTTGTGTGTGGCTCTCATGGAAAAGAGCTGAGGCTCCCAACTCGACCTGTCACTGACTCGTGTGGCTCTGCCTCCATCAGCCCGGGTAGGCCAGGCTGTGGATGTGACTCAGGCTCGGGCAGCATGGCCCTGCTTCCCTGATGAGCCATGACAGAGGCCAAGAGCTTTGTGCAGCTGTAACGATGCTGCCTTTGTTGGACACTTCTGAGAGGATCAGTTCAGGACACATTGCGTAGAGCAGGGCAGTTATAACCCAAGCCTGGGTTTCCTTTACTCTAAAGGCACCAAACCAGCCAAAGAGAGAGGACTTTGGGTTTACCCCACTAGCAACCATAAGTCACACAAGCTAGTTCTTAGGGTAGGAATAAATTGAACTTTTTCAGAATGGAGAGGGGTAACTAGTGGTGTTCCCCCAGGGTCAGTCCTGGGACCGATCCTATTCAACTTATTTATAAATGATTTGGAGGAAGGGGTAAACAGTGATGTGGCAAAGTTTGCAGATGATACTAAACTGCTCAAAGTAGTAAGAACCAAAGCAGACTGTGAAGAACTTCAAAAAGATCTCACTAAACTAAGTGATTGGGCAACAAAATGGCAAATGAAATTTAATGTGGATAAATGTAAAGTAATGCACATTGGAAAAAATAACCCCAACTATACATACAATATGATGGGGGCTAATTTAGCTACAACCAATCAGGAAAAAGACCTGGGAGTCATTGTGGATAGTTCTCTGAAGGCATCCACGCAGTGTGCAGCGGCAGTCAAAAAAGCAAACAGGATGTTAGGAATCATTAAAAAAGGGATAGAGAATAAGTCAGAGAATATCTTATTGCCCTTATACAAATCCATGGTGCGCCCACATCTTGAATACTGCGTACAAATGTGGTCTCCTCATCTCAAAAAGGATATACTGGCACTAGAAAAGGTTCAGAGAAGGGCAACTAAAATGATTAGGGGTTTGGAACGGGTCCCATATGAAGAGAGATTAAAGAGGCTAGGACTTTTTAGCTTGGAAAAGAGGAGACTAAGGGGGGATATGATAGAGGTATATAAAATTATGAGTGGTGTGGAGGAAGTAAATAAGGAACAGTTATTTACTTGTTCCCAAAATAGAAGAACTAGGGGCCACTCAATGAAATTGGCGTGCAGCAGGTTTAAAACAAATAAAAGGAAGTTCTTCTTCACACAGCGCACAGTCAACCTGTGGAACTCCTTACCTGAGGAGGCTGTGAAGGCTAGGACTATAACAGGGTTTAAAAGAGAGCTGGATAAATTCATGGAGGCTAAGTCCATAAATGGCTATTAGCCGGGATGGGTAATGAATGGTGTCCCTAGCCTCTGTCTGTCAGAGGGGGGTGATGGATGGCAGGAGAGAGATCGCTTGATCATACCTGTTAGGTTCACTCACTCCAGGGCACCTGGCATTGGCCACTGTCGGTAGACAGGATGCTGGGCTAGATGGACCTTTGGTCTGACCCAGTATGGCCGTTCTTATGTTCTTAGAGCAGGTGGGGGGGCCACATGCAGCCTGCACAGGCTCACTGTGTGGCCCATGGGGGGTAAGCAGGGGGTGGGGCAAACCAAGCAGGGGGTGGGAGGGGAAGCGGATGGGTGCTTGGCGAGGGCTTTTTGGCCCACAGCTGGGTTTTTTGCAGTAATATGGCCCCTGCTGCTTTCCAAGTTGTGCAGGCCTGACATAGACAGTCCAGTTACCCAGTATCCCCACCAGTAACACTTGTTATGGGAATGACTGGGGATGAAAACCAATACCCCAGTAAAAGCAAAAAGATTCTCCTGATCCCAAAGAACCAGGTCCCAGACCCAGGTCAATATACAAGACAGATCTTACCCACAAATCACACTGAGGAATCTTAGGATCTAAAAACTAAATGTTTATTCATGAAATAAAAACATCGAGCGGAGAGCTTAAAATAGTTAAATGGAATCGATTACATACAGTGACGGCAATATTCTTGGTTCAGATTTGTTGCAGTGATGGAATAAACTGCAGGTTCAAATCATTTCTCTGCAGCACATTCACAGCCGGTATGGGTCATTTATTCCACCAGCCTGCGAGGACAGAGGGGACGTCAGGAAGTTGCCCCTTCAATCCCCCCACAAAAGGTTCTTCTTATGAAAAGCAAAATCTTGAAGAGAAAAAGGTGACATCACAAAGGTCTCCAAAGGCAGAGACTGTAACACCTGACCAGGGACTTGAGTCTTAGATCCTCCGATTAAAAGTCTGATGCGCTACCAACTGAGCTAGCCAGGCTCTCAAAAAAAGTGGAAGTTCATGAAAAAAAGAAACTAGTCAAGAAAAAGAGAACAGACAATAGAGGAAACCTGCTGCTCACTCCTATCCACCCTGGAGTCCTAGGGTGGGACCGGCTACAGCTCTAGGGGCTGCCAGGCACTGACATGTTATCACACCGGGGAGTGGGCCCAGCACAAGCTCTGGCTTGGACCAGGCAGCAGTGCACTTTGGCGAGGGTCCGAGGGGGCCTAGTGTGGGTGGGTCTGGCCACGGGGGTCTTGATGCTGAAGAGCCGGGGCTGGCCAGGGGACTGGGCTGGCATAGGGTGGGCAGGGGGAGGGACCAGACCGGAGGGGTGGAGCCACGTGAGAACATATGCAGATATGTGTGCAAACAGAGCATTGTGGGAGTGGGAGCAGACTGCTGAGCATGGCCCAAATGTGGCCCCAGGGACTGGGTGTGGAGAAGGGTGAGGGATGCGAGGCCACTTTGGGGCAGATCGAGAGCCATCGGGGCCGGTGTGGGTGGAACGTGGTGGGCCCCACCACAGATTGAGAGTGTGGGGTGAACAATGGGGGGTGGCGACTTGCAGTGAAGGACTCATACTTACCTGGCAGGGGAAATACCATGATCATGAAGGTGGTTTTCCCAGGGTGAGGTTCATCCATTGCACTGTGGAGGGGTTGACCCCTGTGATTTCCCCAAATGTGGGAAACTCAACTGCAGGATTTGTGGTAGTGGGGGACTGCGTTCACGCTCTCCCCTGACAAATGGTTAAAGAAAGATGAGACAGCAGTGACTGCTGTGTAGAGCTTCTTGTTTTGTGTTTGTATCTGTTGTTGTAGAGGTTGCTTAATATTCGGATGATTGTTCTGGTTTGCAGGGTTGTCCATTGTTCTTTGTTTTGATCTACAGTGAGGATCATGGTTCTTTTGGTAACAAAGTTCTGTAGCACCTTAAAGACTAACTATAACGTTTTGAAGCATAAGCTTTCATTAGCTAATACCCACTTTGTTGGATGCAAGCAGTGGAAGTGTCCAGGGGCAGGTATAGAAAAGTAGGCGAGAACCAGGTAGGAGGTAACAAGGTTAGTCCAATTAGGCTGAACCAGCTTGTTCTCTCCAATCAGGGAGGGTGGGTTATTCTTCTAGCAGTTGAATAGGGGGTGTGAACTCTGAGAGAGGAGAAGCTATTTTTGTAATTAGCAAGCCACTGAAGGTCTTTGTTCAGTCCCAGATTGATTGTGTTAAATTTGCAAATGAATTGCAGCTCTGCAGTTTCCCTTTGCAGTCTGGACTTGAAGTTTTTTTGCTGCAGTATGGTGACTTTTAAATCTGTGATTGTGTGTCCAGGCAGGTTGAAGTGTTCTCCTACAGGTTTTTGCATATTGCCATTCCTAATATCTGATTTGTGTGCATTTATCCTTTTTCGTAGGGACTGTCCAGTTTGGCCGATGTACATAGCAGAGGGACATTGGTGGCATATAATGGCATATATGACATTGGTTGATGTGCAGGTGAATGAACCAGTGATGGTATGGTTGATCTGCTTAGGTCCTGTGATGGTGTTGCTGGTGTAGATATGTGGGCAGAGTTGGTATCGAGGTTTGTTGCATGGATTGGTTCCTGAGTTGGAGTTATTGTGGTGCAGTGTGCTGTTGCTGGTGAGAATCTGCTTAAGGTTGGCAGGTTGTCTGTGTGCAAGGACTGGCCTTCCTCCCAAGGTCTGTGAAAGTGAGGGATTATTGTCCAGGATGGGTTGTAGATCACTGATGATGCGTTGCAGAGGTTTTAACTGAGGACTGTAGGTGATGGCCAGTGGTGTTCTGTTGTTTTCTTTCTTGGGCTTGTCTTGCAGCAGCTGGCTTCTGGGTACATGTCTGGCTCTGTTGATCTGTGTCCTTATTTCCTTGTGCGGGTATTGTAGTTTTCAGAAAGCTTCCAATAGGACTCAGAGTTCTACCGCAGATTTCTAGCTTCAGATACAGGAATGATCCGGGCATACACATAGGATGAACACACTCAGTCGATAAGCTTTCTAATGATCATTTACCACAGCCCTTTCCATAGAGCATATTCCAGTCACATCATATTTACGTTTATAAGCCTGTTTTCATGAGCATGGAGCGGAACACCAGAGCAGTCACAGGGGAAAAGCCTCTCCAAGAACTTCTTGAGAAAAGGCAGAAACTCTGTTTTTCAGGTCAGCTCCTGAGGTGGGCAGAGACATTCTGGGCACAAGAAGTAGATTCCCAGTGAGATGTGCAGGCTCTGGGAGGGAGTTTGGGGATGGGAAAGGGTGTGGAGGGAAGGACTGGAAGCCACATGGATCAAGCAGACAGAAAACTGCTCAGCTCCGCTGCACAGCTGGTGGTGAGGGGGAGCCCTGGGCTGTCTTAAATGGCCTGGGAGATGCATGGGGTGCACCCCCACCCCCTGCCACAGCCTGGAAGCAGCACCCAAACTCCATCCCAGAGCCTGCACCTGAGACTTCATCCCCCTTCCAGAACCCAACCTCTGCACCCCAATCCTCTGGCCCCACCCAGGGCCTGCACCCCAGACCTCCTCCCCCACCCAAACTCCCTCCCAGAATCTTAGGCAGGTGGGGGCAGAATTTCAGGGAGTTCTGGGCAGCAGCATCATTTCTACAAACATGTCACCCCTGCCTAGAGGCTCTTCCAGGAAAACACAGGGAGCCGATAGGAACTCTTCCCTACAAGCCCAGGGAGGGGTTTTGATAACACCTCACACGAGCTGGGCGGAGTTAGATTTAATGCAATGGGGCCCTTAGCTTTGCCTGCTCCCCAGCCTTGGTCTCTTGAGGCTCTTAGGTAGGAAATGTCTCTTCCTGTCTTTGAGCTTTAGTAGAACAGGAAGAGAGGAGAAATTGACACTTTCATCATCCTCTGGGAGGGAGAGAGAATTTTCTCCTCTTCTAGTCTAGCCTAGCTAAAAAAGGGAACGATAACCCTTCAGGAGCAGACTGTCCCCTTCAGTGATCTGTAGCTTCTCTACTTCTCCCTATATTGGCTCCACCTCTGCATTGGACATATAAATACTTGTGTATCATATGCTTCGCAGCCCTCTTTATTGTTATGGGGATTGTTTCAGACTGCAGCCGGAGTCAGTTTGCTGCCCATCGAGTGGATCACACTGTATTTATTTCTTGGATATTTCTCTAAATTCTCGTTACTGTATTTGTGATGATTTATAAAAAGAAGTCTGAGAGTAAAACAAGATGACAATAAACCTTTTTTTAAAAAAAATCCATGTCCTATATGTATACTATTGGAAATTGTCTTGTTTTCTGTTTCTCTTTTATGTCAATTTACTGTCCTAAAACTACCAATGGAATAGTAAGGCTATTTGTAGCTCAGAGTTTGCATTAACATGATTTGAAGACAAGTAAGATGTTGAGTGTTCAAAAAATGTTTTGGGAAAAACGTTATTTAAAAAGAGGAACGTGATGTTGTATGTTAAAAGGAAGGTTAGAGATTGCCAGTTATTATGTTCTGATTCCTCACACCCTCTACCCTGCCTAGCCAGGAAAGTAGCAGAAATGTCATCATCAGTCAACAGATTTCTCTGACCTGAAAAGGGGACAAGAGGCTGTCTGTAGATAAGAACATAAGGACAGTCATCCAGTGTCAGTCCAAAGGTCCATCCAGCCCAGTGTCCTGTCTACTGACAGTGGTCAATGCCAGGTGCCCCAGAGTGAGCGAACCTAACAGGTGATCATTAGTTGGCTCAACATAAACAAAAATGAGGGGGAAACTGCTGGCTGGGAGTTACATATTCAGAACAGAGGGTTGGGATTGCACTACCCTCAGATTTGTTATTCAGCTAGCAGTCTCCCAAATGATGGTCTATTTCTTCCCTCCAAATACAGGCTGAACCTCTCCTTTGAACTCAAAGTTCCAGGAATGGGGCAAAAATGAGAAAGAAAACATAGAAACTATGGATGTATTTGACAAAGGACTAGATGCTTCTGCCTGGCTTTGAACCAGGGACCTCTTGCGTGTTAGGCAAGTGTGATAACCACTACACTATAGAAACCACATGCTACCACCTCTGGCAGGCTGGGAGATGTAGTCTTACTATAGAGCCTGCAGTCAATCAGGAAGCGGAGGGGTGTGAAATTATATGTTGCTAAGGGTGAAATGGGAAAAAGGACAGAGAAGGCTCTGTGGTGTCAGAGCTGGGAAGGGGATAATGAGGAAGGAAATTAGAATCATTACTTGCCTGAAGTTTACCTCAATAAACATTGAAATATTTGCACCTTTGAACCTGTCTCCCATTAGGTGAGGGGATGGTGAGTGAGAAGGAGGAGGAGAAACTCCAGCAGGAATATGCTGAGCCACATGGGATGTTATCAGGAAGATTCAAAGGGAATGAGTCCAGGAGTTGTGCACTCCCAGAAAAAGTAAAACAAAAAAGGTAGGAGAACTCAGAGACTCACACCAGCGTGTGTTGTGGAAGCTGGGCTGAGGAAACTGGAAGTGATCACTCAGTGAGAACAAAAGTAAAGTGTCAGGAGAAGCCATCATCCTGTAAGTAGTTGTGGCTGAGTGTTAACGTGATGGACTGGCAATCAATTGGGGTTTCTCTCCACAGGTTCAAATTCTGTCAACTACGGAGAAGCTTGTGGTTTTTTAGTTCCAGTCCTTGAGCGTCCTTTGTGTGACGTCTTGTCTCACTCTCGGGCTATGTCTACAGAGCAAAGTTTTGCTGCTTTATTTGAAGTGCTTTAATTCAACACTAACCTCCTTGTGTCATCACAGACTGCATCCCCTCTAGCAACTCTTGGATCGCCCCAGAGAGCAGTGCATTGAGGGTAGCTATTGCACTGTGCAACTGGCCACAGGGTGCTTTGGGAAGGGTTTGCAATGGCTCATGGGCATGATGCAGGTTTCTCTATCCCATTCTTCCATGGGCATCCAATAGATTTCCACTGGCTTTTCAACTGAAGTGTGTGTGACAGGCAGAAAGCACATGAGAGTGTATGTGCAGGGAGAGACAGTGAGTGTGTTGGGTGAGTGTGTGTGAGTTGGGGAAGAGTGAGTGCACCAACATTGTCTGTGGAGCTAGGAGATTTTACAGGAATTCTGACTCCTCTGTGTCAACAAAGACTGCCCACACTATTAGCAACTGAAGTAACCATTCACCACAGGGGGACCGTAAACAAAGGATTTGCATCTCATCCCTGAAGACATCTCAGACTTCATGTGCCCAGAAAGTATGAACAAGACATTTACAATTCAACTGAAAGAGGCTTTGAATCTCCTGGACATGGGACTGTTTTCTCTACACACAAGTGAGGGGAGGAATCCTCAAAGAGAGGGGGAGGGTGTGACCTTACGAGTGTGATATAGAATCTCATTGACAGGGGCCAGGGCCAGAAAGAGTTAATGAACTCACCGACTGACCTGTCGGATGGCCCAAGTTTAAAGATTGCTTAGAAGGATATGTAAATTACAGTGGAACCCCGCAATACCACTCCCCGCTATAGCGCGAATCCGCTTATAGCGCGGGGTGCGTGTGGCTCCCGATGGCGGTGGCGCGCGGCACTTTGATGTGCCGCGACCGCGCAATAGCGTGACCCTGTATTACTGCGAACGGATTTTTTTGGCTCCCGATCATCGCGGCATTGCGGGGTCCGACTGTACTAGTGCTTTGAAATGCAGCCTGCATTGTTAGAGAGAGAAGAGTAAATGTTTGGTCGGGTCACCCCAAATTAAAACAGGTGACCTGTCATGAATTCCACTGCCTATTGCTCACTGGAACATTACTACAGTCGGACCCCGCAGTACCGCGACGATCACGAGCCATAAAATCCCGATCACGGTAAACATGGGGTCGCGCTATTGTGGGGTTGCGCGGTATCATAGTGCCATGTGCTGCTGCCATCGGGAGCCCAGCGCGCCCTGCGCTATAAGCGGAATCACGCTATAGCTCGGCGTGGTATTTCGGGGCTCCACTGTACATGTAGTGGATCATATACATGTAGCAATGTTCCACTAAGGTACCATAGATAAGTCAATAAGAGGAGGAAGACTTTTTAGCACCTTCAGACTAACCAGTTTATTTCAGCAAAAGCTTTTGTGGAAGTGGGCTATGGGCCACAAAAGCTTTTGCTGAAATAAACTGGTTAGTCTCTAAGCTGCTACAAAGTCTTCCTCGTCTTATTCATAGATACAGACTAACACAGCCACTAATCTTAAACCATACATAAGTCAGTTACACTGACCTAATTTTGTAGCATAGATTCCAGTGAGGTACCATACATACCCTGTTTCCCCGAAAGTAAGACATCCCCCGAAAATAAGACATACTTCCAGTTTTGCCTCTCGCTGTAATATAATGTAATGTAATTTTGGGAGCAAAAATTAATATAAGACACTGTCTTATTTTCGGGGAAACACGGTAGGTCAGTTACATTGACTTAATTTTGTAGCATAGACCTGACCAAAGAATCACACCCACCCCTTGGGAGTGAAACATCCCCTGCTCCTCTGCTTTACAGAATCCAAACACAAGCAAAGCCTGTCAGGTCCCGGTGCAGGTTGGCAAGGAGTCAGGTGTGGGCAGAGATAAGGTTCTGTGCCACACCAGGTACCATGGCTTAGCTGGTTAAAGCACCTGTCTTGTAAACAGGAGATCCTGGGTTCAACTCCCAGTGGTGCCTTGTTGTCTGGCTTTTGGGTTCCCTGCTATGGGCTACCCTCAGAAAAGAAGATACTGAGCTAGCTGGTTTAAGCGCTTCTGAACCTGGATATTGCAGAGGTTCAACCCTTCAGTTCACAAACCATGGGGCTGGTGATAGGATGTCTACCAACCCTGGGCTTACAGTGCAATGGAGTCAGACCCTTCGAGTGCCTCTCTACTGGGATAAAAGGCCTGGCTGGCTGGGATCATCTGGGGATCAGGTTGTGGAGCTAAAAATTGCAGTGTAGACATTTATGCTCAGGCTGTAACCTGGGCTCAGAGACCCTCACCCCTAGTGGGCTCTCAGAGGCTGGGCTTAAGTTCCAGCTTCTACACTAGAGCTTTATAGCCCTGCAGCACAAGCCTGCATCAGCTGATCCCAGCTTTGAGACAAGACCCTTGGGTGTGTTCATGGCTGTGTAGACGTAAGGTTAGCCTATGTCTACCCTGCAATAAATCACCCCTGACTGGCCCAGGTCAGCTAACTCAGGCTCACAGGGCTGTAGAGTTGCAGTGCAGGCCTCTTGTCTCAGGCTCAATGTCCTGCCCTAGGAGTCCACAAGGTGGGGAGGGAGTTTAGCAGGTGGAAATGGTGAACGTTCAGTGGAGTATTACCCTGGCCTCACTGGCATCTCTCCATGGGTCTGTCTGTTTTGGGGCAGGGACAAGAGCACGTCCTGGGGCACTTGCTATTCCAAAGGGTGGTTTAGGATTTTCATTTTCAAACCTGGTGCCCAAAGCAGGACTCAGACCTCAGGGTCTATGAAAGAGCAGCCCACAGCTTCTGACAGTCACAATGAGCCATTTGTGCCACCGGCATTTGAACTGTGGAACCCCTATGACACCCCTTTCCCCAAGCCCCTCACTCATTGCACCCCTACTCCCTGAGAGCCCAACCCCACAGCACCCCTTCTTCCTGAGACCCTGCCCCACCCCCAGAACACCTCTTCCCCCCAAGACTCTGCCTTGTCCCCCCTCCAAACTTCATATTTACGGCTGGTAAAAAAGTGCTGGGGGCATGGTCCTCTAAACCCCCTTGTCCAAGCGCCCCTGACACAGAGCCAGACAGCAGCTTGTGTATGGGTATGTGAGAGAGACTGCTGAGCTGTGCCAGTGAGGGAAGTGGGGGCTGATGTCAGGTTGTCCCCTCCCCCTGTCTCAGGACTGGTTGCTTCCAGCAGCTGTGTGAACATAGAGAGTGCGCCAACACAATCTCTCTTCCCCAACACACACACTCCGTCGCACACTCTCTGCCCTGCCACAAACACTTCAGTTGAAAAGCAGCTGGCAATCTAGTAGGATGCCCATGGAACAACGGGATACGTCATTCTTCCCTCCCCTCGGAGCAAAGGCTCTGAATTAGTCCCACCCCAGCAATTGAACATGGGCCGCACAGATGAAAACCAGCGACCGGACCACTAGACCATGTGGGAACCAGGATTGCTAGTGTTGTCTAAGAGCAGGTTTACACTATGTGTTGGATTGGGAGATGGTGATTGCTCTCTGGGGTGTCACTTTATCGTGTCTGGTCTGGACATGATAAATTGATGCTTTATCCCTGAGCACTCTCCCATTCACTCCAGTACCACAAGAGGCGGGATGTTATAAATCAGTCTTCCAAAGTGAACACTGGGGGCAAAAAGCCTAATTGGCCTCAAGACTGAACTTGATAAATTTATGTACGTGGCAGAGGAACCAACCGTTCCTGGTGCCGGTGGCTGCTCGCCTCTGGCCTGGCCCTCATTTCAACCCCTTCTCCACAGTCCCCACCCCAACTCTGCCCCCTCCCTGCCCCAATGGACCCTTCCTGAAATACCCACCCCAGCCCCACCTCTTCCTGGAGTGCATTGCATTCTCCCACCTCCCTCCCAGTGCTTGCTGCCATGAAACAGCTGGTTTGCAGTGGCAAGAGCTGGGAGCTAGGGGGAGAAGATGGGTCACAGCACACTCAGGGAAGGAGGCAATGCGGAGGTGAGATGGGGTGGGAGGTGGGGCAGAGAGCTGCCAGTGGGTGCAGAACACCCACCACTTTTCCCCTTGAGTTCTCCAGCCTCAGATCAGCCCCCGAGTCAGCACCTATGGGATGGGGTGGGGATGGGACCACCTACAATGGCATTTGGCCTATCTGTGTTAGGTAGCAGCAAAAATCTCCAAAAAGAAGTGATAGGAGAATAGGTGGGGAGGGCTCAGAGTTAAAGCAGAGAATTCTTTCCCAGGTGTCTTCCTGGTGCATCTTGTCCCCATGCTCAGGGTCAAACTGATCACCACACTTGGGGTTGGGAAGGAGTTTTCCCCAAGGTTAGATTGGCAGAGACCCTGGGGATTATTTACCTTCCTGTGCAACATGGAGCATGGGCCACTTGCAGGTTTAAACCAGTGTAAATGGTGGATTCTCAACTGACATCTTTAAACCATGATTTGAGGACACCAGTAACTCAAGCAGATATATGGGGATCTATTCCAGGAATGGGTGGGGTCTTTTGGCCTGTAAGGTGCAGGAGGTGGGACTAGATGATCACACTGGTCCCATCTGACCTAAAAGGCTCTGAGTCTAAAAGGGAGAGGGAAGTAAAGGAAAAATTAAAAAATAAACTGAGGATCCTAACAAGAGGAGAACTCCAGCAGCTCACTGAAGAGTTCCCCCCTTTCTTCCTCTGCTGGGCATTGAATGACCTGCTGGGATTCAGAACATTCATTCTCTCTTGTCATTGATAAACTGATACCATGTGACTGACATTAAACCGATCACTGGCCAGGAAAACAGTGAAAACTGCTCACCACTAGCCCACCAATGAATCTGAATAAATGTCTCTCCTATGCATCACTTATGCTTGACAAACGACTCACCCCCACAGAGCTAAGGAGCTGGCTGGAGGCAGCCTGTCAACTGTAAGCAGTGTTCCCCATTGCCAGTACAGGCACTGTGCTAATGACTGGGACCCACCTGATGTAACCCCACATCAATGCCTCCTCCCACCAGGTGCTTTGGGGTGCCCCAGAGCCCAGCATTCAGCTGCTGTCCCTGCAGGGTTCCAGGGAGTCACGAAGGGGAGATGTGAGGTTACTGCTCCATCTGTACTGGGGTCAGGGATTCCCTTAAAGGAAATGCTGCCCCGAGGCCTCAGCCAGAGGGTTGAGCCCTGACACACTAGAAGGACCTGCCCTTACACCACCCCTGGACTCACAGTAATACGTGTGCAATATGTGTATTCCTGTAATATGTGTGTGCAGGAGCCTAGGACAGGAGACAGCTACTGGCTTCTCCAGTGCTAAGAGAGGACTGGAGGGGATGGATGACAAGGGGAGGCTGAACTAGAAATGGTGGCAGGAGGAGGAGGTGGAAAAGGAGGGAGACATTTGTAGGATGACCATTATTCCCATTCCACCATAACAAAAAGTACAGGAGAGGGGAGCTGCACTTCAGAATCACCCAACATTGACGTGGGGAGAGCACTGGACAGGGACTATTCCTGGCTCTGCCACAGGCCTGCTGGGTGACTTTGGGTAAGTCATTGCACCTCTCTGTGCCTCTGATTGCAAACTTGTGAGACACCCACAACTGCCTATAGGGCTGCTAAGTCCTCCTGACAACATCGCTCTATGCAAAAAGCTAGGAAATACACTTCCAACAAGCTTTATGAACGCAGGATGTAAGGTTGCCTGGAGCTGTCTGGTGTCCCTCCAGAAGATACAGCAGCAAAACTCAAACTTGTCATAATCCGGAAATGCAGAGATACAGTACACACTAATGTAATCCTAATTCTGACTCACGCGAGCAATGACGCTTTCTTTACTCCTACAACACACCTCGGTGCACCTGGTCATTTTGGATAGTGCCTAAAGTACTAGGGAAAATGACAACCATGGCACAGAATCAAGCACTTTCTCTTTGCTAAGGCAGAATTTGACTTTAAGTGAGTTGCGCTGTGAAGGAGCCATTGATACCTGGTCTACCTCAGAGACAGCTGCACACTTGGTCAACTGAAATCTCTCTGCCTCTTTTTACACTTCTTTCATCTTAACTCACCAAAGTTCCAGCTACCATTAAACATTCACTTACCCATCGTTAGGCACACAGACTGCTCTCAGATCCCATCTCACTGCTGACTATCCCCATGGCAAACTGTCCTTCTTCCTCTTGACAACATGCACAGCTCGGTGCAGAAATGATACAGACTGGAAGGTCAAGGGACACATGCAGCTCTTTCCTTTCATCACACACATGGGGGACTCAGACCCAGGTCCTCTCATATCACAACAACACCTCCACCAAGTTGCTCTAATGCCTCTACCTTTCAATGCAGCTACACCTAACACTGAGTGTGGCTGGACTGCACCCACTGGCTGCTGCCAGCTCCAGGGGGCAGAGTTAAGGTTGCACCAGTGTGTATATTAGCTCTCTCTTCCCTAGTTTTCAGAGTGTTGCTGAACTTGACATTCTGGCAGGAGCAGACCATTAGCAACTGCGCTCTACAGCCAGCCCCAGGCCTCACTGAGGTCACTGTTTCCTGCCACCACAAACCTTCAAACCAGTGCCAAAGTGGTGCACTAATGTCAATTCTACCTTTACGCACTGGTGCAAACTGGTAGTATAACACCAGTGTGGCAGAGACCTTCAGTACCTGGAACAGCAGTACAGTGGTGCTAGAACTGGGATCTATTTCTAGCTCTCTCACGGACAGCCTGGGTGACCTTGGACATGTCAATGTTTTGCCTCCCAACTTTAGTCTCTTTACCCAGCTGCCCACTCACTGGGGTCTCCTCTCTCTCCAGAGCTGCTCACCACTAAAATCTGAGTGGGTGTCAGCAGAGCTAAGGTAGTTCAGCTCTGGAATAGTCTTATAAGGGTGGCTGTGAAGTCTCTTTCCCTAGAAGTTCATAAGCACAGGTAGGACAAACCCTGTCAGAGATAATCTACATGTACTTGGTCCTGCCTCAGCAGAGAGATCTGGATTTCATGAAGTCTTGAGGTCCTGTCCAGCCCTACATTTCTATGATGCTTTGCAATATATACGTATAAAAAACAAACACTATATAATGTCAGGCAAATCGGGAAAATAACAAAAACAACATCCTATAGCATAAAATGACAATACAAAGGAAAAGAAAGGAACACAATGCAAACTAACACACCCTACAGTACACAATGGACAAGACCTCAGCTCAAACCAGCACAAACACAGGCACCAAACACTCTGAGGCAAAACAATGCACCATAAAACTATGCAACACAACATGATGCATCACAGTTCCAAATGGCACCATGCCGAACAGTGCAGCATAGAACAGGACACAGTGCAAGAGAATTATTTCAATGAACACCTATGGAAGGGATCTTGACAGGTCATCTATTCAAGCCTCCTGTGTTGAGGCAGGACCAAGTATCCCTAGACATTCCCAGACTGGTGCACCTCTAACCTGGTCTTAAAAACCTCCAAGAAAGGAAATTCCACAACCTCCCTTGGAAGCCAATGCAATGCAAACACAGATCAAAACAACACTGTACAGACATACTGGGCTTGGGGTTAAGGGGAGCGGCAAGAACTCGAACAATCTGGGTTCAGTTCCCACTTTTCACCAAATTCTCCATGCAAACTGGAGCAAATTACTTCAGCTCTCTGAGCCTCAGTTTCCCCATCTGTCAAGTGGAGAGCAGCCTCCCAATATTTGCCTATTTAGCCTTTGCGCTGTTTGTGGCAAGGACTCTCTGTCACCGTGGGCATGTCTACACTGCGGTGTGGGCCTGCTGACTTGGGCTCACATGGCTCAGGCTGCAGGACTGTTCATTGTGGTGTAGATGCTCCAGCCCAAGGTCTGTCACCCTCCCACCTCACAGGGTCCTACAGCCTGGGTCCAGCCCGAGCCCGGACATAGTGCAATTAAACAACCCCTTCACCTGGGCCCTGTGAGCCTGAGTCAGCTGCCATGGGCCAGCTGTGGGGTTTTAATGGCAGTGTTGACAGACCCTTGGTGTCCATTCAGCACCAGTCACAATGGGGACCCTGATCTTGGTCAGTGTCTGTGCAGAGCCCTGCACAACAACAGACCTGCCAGGGAATTACAGGACCCCTGACTCTGTTTGGGATCCCGGTAGGAGCTGGAAAAATGTGGGGCCACTATATTTGCCAGGGTCGGTGCAGTGCCCAGTACAGTGGGGGGGGTGATCTTTGTCAGGGTCGGTGCAGTGCCCAGTACAGTGGTGGGGAGTGATCTTTGCCAGGGTTGGTGCAGTGCCCAGTACAGTGGAGGGGTGTGATCTTTGTCAGGGTCAGTGCCGTGCCCAGTACAGTGGTGGGGTGTGATCTTTGTCAGGGTCAGTGCAGTGCCCAGTACAGTGGTGGGGTTTGATCTTTGTCAGGGTCAGTGCCATGCCAGGCCCAACAGGGACACAGATCTCAGTTGGGGTCTCTCAAGTGCCCGGCACCATGGAGGTAGCAATGTGGGCAGCAGTCGTGCGCTGTCTGGCACAAGGGGGTCCATGATCACAGTCTGGATCTCAATATTACCTGGCACAACAGTGGGGTCTGAGCTGACTTGGGGTCTCTGCAGCACTTGGCAGAAAGGAGCCCGGATCTCAGTCAGACACCTGGGGAGAAAAACGGGAAGATTTTCAATAATTTGATATCAATCTATCGAATGGCCGTGGGGTCTGGGGACGTGACTCGCAGGCAGGGGTGGGGATGGGGGGCTGCTGGGCTGGGCAGGGTGGGGGAAGCAGCTGGGACTGGGAAACCTGGGGCTGTTCTGTCTCCATGGGGGGCACATTCTGGACCTTCCCAGTCCCTGTTGCCAGCAGAGAACGTCCCCCGCCCAGTCCAGAGGTAACCGGGTCTCAGGCTCCCCCAGCCTCTGCCCATTGACCCTCTGCCCAGTTCAGAAATAACCCGAGGAAACGATTCCCACCTGAACAAGGACAAATCCCTGCAGGGAGCAATGGGGGGGACCCCAGACCTGAGATGTGAACTGGCTAGTGGCGAAGTGGGGGAGAAAATGGGGTCGGATGGGGGAGGGGACCAGAGACCTTCTCAGGGAGGGGGAAGGGGGGGGTCACCCTGGATGTGGCTCGTGGGTCTCTAGGGAGAAAGGGGGCAGGACGGGGGGGTCCCCAGCATGGGTGGGGGGTCAGTGGTAAATCCGAGGGGATCTCAGCCCCTCCCCTTTCTCCCCCCATGTCCGGGCCGATCAGACATTTTCCACCCGCCCCTTTCCCCGGATCCCCCCCCCCCGCCCGGTCTCACTTCTCCCAGACCCCGACCTGTCCCCCTCCCCATGACCCCCACCCAGGTCCCTCCCCCTCCCTCCTCCTCAGGTCCATCTCCCCCCAGACCCCTCCCCCTACATCCCTCCCCCCCACCAGAGACATGCCCAAGGCACTGCCCAGACCCCCCCCCCCACCTCCAACCCCTCCTCCCTCCGAGACACCCGCTGCTCGCCGCCCCCCCCATATCCCCCCCCTCCCAGCCGCTCACCAGGGTCCGGGGCGGGGGCTCTGCCGGGTTGGTCGCTGCCGGTGCCCGGGCAGCCCGCCCGCCCCGCCCCGCGAGGACCCGCCCCCGCCTCAGCGCCGCTTCCGGGAGCCCGTCCCACAGCTGCCAATCACTGTGCTCGGTCCCGCCCCCATCCCGTGCCCTGGAGCAGTGGGCGGTGCCTGATATGCTAATGAGGACGAGGCTGAAGTGCCTTGCGCAGTGAACCGCTCCGGGACTTGGGGGGTGGGGGTCGCTCTCTGCCCCCTTCCCCCCCACCAACCCCACTCGCCCCCCTCCCCCACACGACCTCTACCCCTCCCCCACAGCCACCCCAGGTTCCTGGCAGCCCCCATTGGGGGAGAAAGGAGGAGGGGGCAGCAGTCACCCTGAGGTGAAGAGCCGGCGTCTCCCAGTGGGTGCTGCAAACCCAACAGTTTTGACTTTAGAAATAACTAAGTGCCCCCTTCTTAGCCTGTTAGCGGGGGGGGGGTCTTTATACACGGAAATAGAAGAACCCCCACTGGTCACGTGACGGAGCCGCTGGTGCGGATGCAGAAAGACAGGCTGTGCCAGGCGGGGGCCCTGCATGAGCAGCACCGATACCCCCCCCAGTTGGGGGTTGGTTATTTAAATAAAAAAGAGTTGGCTTTTGCAGCCCACTGGGGCTGTGGGTGGCCGGGTGTCTTATTGTAGGGTCTCTGTGGGCACTGGGATGGTGTGTGGAGGTTTGTTATTGTAGGGTCTCTGTGGGCACTGGGATGGTGTGTGGAGGTTTGTTATTGTAGGGTCTCTGTGGGCACTGGGATGATGTGAGGAGGTTTGTTATTGTGGGGTCTCTGGGAGCACTGCCAGTACGGGCGGGATCCTGTTGGCTGGCCAGTCCTGGGGGGAAGGCAGCATGACCCCCAGTGCCCCCCACTTCCAGTGGATGCAGCCCAGCTACATCTCTGTACCCCCCTGCCTCCCAGAGGCAGTGTGGGGCTGCAAGTCAGGAGTGAGGGGCACCGGGCCAGGTGTGGCAGGGGCTGCGGGTCGGGAGTGAGCTTGGTGGGAATCTCGCATGTGCTCACACGCTGATGTGTGAGGGAGTCGCCCCGTGCAAATTGCGATGGCTGGGGGCAGGGCTGGGTGAGGGTGGGGGAAGAGGTGCCCCCCCCCGATATGGGGCACATGCCCAGGGCGGATACACTAACCCCCTCCCCGAGCTGGCTCCGATTCCCCTCTGATCTAACCCACCAGCCCCCACTCCTGTCCCAGAGTCAGAGAGAGAACCCAGGCGTCCTGGCTCCCAACCACCCCCTGCTCTGACCCACCAGCCCCCACTGCCCTCCCAGAGGAAAGGTTAAGAATTCAGTTTTCCAGATTCTTGACATTCACATGCCCCCACCCCGCCCTGGGGTGTCTGGATCTGCCTAGGGGATAACAACCTACTGTTGTGACCAACCTCCTCCCCAGCTCACAAGAAAGGGGTCTGTGCCGGGGTTCTAGAGTCTCGAACCCAGCCGACGAGGGGGCTGTAGCCAAATGCATAGGGGGGGGAGAGTTAAAGTGAAATGGACGTCCTTAACGCCCGGACTTCGCCCCGCCCTCGGGGCTTATGCAAGTGAAAGAGCTGGAGGCCCCTCATTGATTCACCGGTGGCCCCTGTGAACGTGCGGGTCACTGCCCCCTAACCCCCGCCCCCCCCCCCTCCACAGATCTGCTTGCCATGGCGAGGGAGTGGACCCGATTTTGCTCCTTCCCCGGGGGTGCCATGTTACGCTCCTTGGTATAGAGATGCCTCATTTACATAGAGCCCCCCAGTATCAGGGGGTGCCATAACAGGGACATGGGTTGTGGCTTACGGGGGGGATACCCAGCCCTTACAGCCTACAAAATAGGGGTCCAGGTGGAGGGGGGAGAGGGAAAGTGGGGTGCACAGAACCCCATGGTATGGAGGGGGTGAGGCAGGTGAAGGGTGCCCCCTATACCCTGCCGTGGCACCCGCCCCCAGTACCCTGCTCCTGCTTTGGGGTTCCCCTCCCAGGACCCCCCCCGGCAGCGCCCCCTACCTGTAGCCCATGGTGGGGCAGTCGCTCTGCAGCTCCCCGGCCGGCTGCCCCGCCTCCAGCAGGTAACTCTCAAGCTGCTGCCGCTCCAGCAGCTGCCGCGCCGCCTCCAGCACCTGGCCCGGGGTGAGCGCCGGGTCCCGCCCGGCCGGGCCCCCCCTGGCTGCGCCACCGCCTGCCCTCGCCCCGCCCGCCTTTGCCCTTCTTGGCGCCAGGCAGCCCGTAGAGCTCGTCCATGCTCAGCTTGGCCCCCGCCGCGCCCCGCGGCCCCCCGCGAGGAGGTGGCAAACATGGCCCGGTGCGCCCCACTCCGGCTCCCCCGTGCACCCGGGTCTTCGAGCACACCCCGCGCCAGCTGCTCCGTGCGCCCGGGTCTTCGAGCGCCCTGCGCCTTCTCCCCCGTGCGCCCGGGTCTTGGAGCGCCCCGGTCCTGGTGCGCCCTGCGCCATCTCCCCCCTGCGACCGAGTCTTGGAGCACCTGGCATCTTTTCCTCCGTGCGCCCGGGTCTTGGAGCGACCGGCACCTTCTGCCCTGTGTGCCCGGGTCTTGGAGCGCCCTGCGCCTTATCGCCTGGGTCTTGGAGCGCCGGCTCCCCGTGCGCCCTGCTCCTTCTCCCCCGTGCGCCCTGCTCCTTCTCCCCCGTGCGCCCTGCTCCTTCTCCCCCGTGCACCCTGGGTGCGCTTGGCTCCCGCCGCCCAGACACTCTCCCCGCCCCGGGAAGCCACGTGGAGCCGGCTTAACCCGGGGGACTGGGCAGCTGCCAGGCGGTGCCCCTGTGACCCCCCTCTCCTTGCCCTGCCTCATTAACCATGACCCCCCTTCGCTACCCCCAAGGGGCACGTCCCCCCGTCAGCCATTCCTGTGGTGAACCCCCATAGCAGGGGGAGCCCTGGCAGGGTGATCGCCTCTCCCTACCTACTCCACAGGCCCTGCCCCTCCCCACACCATGCCCCCCTCTTCCACCCCCCCATCCCGGGCTATAGGGACTGTGGCATGTAAACTGCCCTGCCCCCCACTGTAAGGGGCATGGAGGGACAGGGACCCCAGCACCCTTCCCCCCGGGCAGTGGATTCTCACCAGCCGTGTTTTCACAAGGACTGGGTCTCACAAGAGCCAGGAGATTTTCCCAAGCAGCCCGTGGTTTTCACGAGAGGTCTCCCCTCTGCACAAGAGGCCTGAGATTTTCACGAGGGGTCCCGGACTCGCATCAGAGACCTGGGATTCTCCTAAAAGGCTTGAGATTTTCACAAGAGACTGATAAGTTTTCACCCTTTTCACACAAGGACCGTGATTTTCATCCGTAGACACAGATGTTCACAAGAGACCTGTCTTACAAGCACCAGTGGTGTTCACAAGGGGGCCCTGAGTCTCACCAGAGGCCAGTGATTTCCCCCATGATTTTTCACGAGTGGTCCCTGTCTCACAAGAGATTTTCTCAAGGGCAATGATTTTTCACCAGGGGTCCCTCGTTTTCACAGGTCAGTGATTTTTGGGAACCCTGAGACACCCAGTTTTAGACACCCCGAGAGCCCCCCCTTTTCACCCAGCACCCCCCTGCTAGGCAGACCCCCCGCCAAGCAAGGGCCCCCCCATATCACCATGACAGCAGCTGCCCAGAGTGACCAGATTAGCTAAGCTGCTTAAGGGAACAAGCGGCCAAATTCCGAGGTTGGCTCAGAGACGGTGGGGGAGGGGAAAGGGGGCATCTGCCGGGGAGGGGGGAAGGGAAAGGGCCCCCTCACAGCGTGTGTGGGGTGAGATCACCCTGGGGTGTCCAGGCATCCCCCGCTCTGTGGGTTCACCAAGGGAATAACTCACCAGGAGCCTGGGAGAGCGGGGAGCCAGGACTCCTGGGTTCTCTCCCCGGCTCTGGGAGGGGAGTGGGGGCTAGTGGTTGGAGCAGAGGGGGAGGGACTAATAGCCGGCAGCTGGACCTGGGGCTTCCGGTCTTCGCCCACATCCAGTGGCAAGGAGTTCCGCAGGTTAACCGTGTGCTCAGTACGCACCCAGCCAGCGGGTGACCGAGGAGCGCTCTCACTGGGATTGTACCAATTTTGCTCCATCCATCATCTCTTTTCCAGGCCAAACAACCTCCCCTGCCCCCCCATCCTTTCACCCGGCTCGTCTCCCTGGTGTGGTGGGACTGATCCAGCGACACGGCTGTTGTGTTCTTCATGTCTCCGGTGGTTTATGTGATGCTGCACATGTGCCTCTAATGTCATTCACCTCTATTGCACATTACAGAGGGTGACTGTAACATGGTCGCCCACTACGGCAGGGGGGTAGATTGTGACTGTAACGTTATAACGTTTACACTGGGATAGACTGTGACTGTAACGTTATTGCAACAGGATAGGTTGTGACTGAAACCTTACAGTGTTTTCTCCGCACTACTGCAAGCAGGTAGATTATGACTGTAACATTACAATGCTGTCCCCCACTCCACCCCGTTATTGCAAGGGTTGTGAGTGTGACATTATGTTGTCTGCTGCTGTTGCAAAGGAATAGATTGTAACTTTCACTTTGTGCCCCACCGCCATCCCCTCTCCCCTGCTACTGTAAGGGAACCGATTGTGACAGTAAGTGTTGTCCTCCGCTAATGCAAGAGAATAGATAGTGACTGTAACGTTAAAACGTTGTCCCCCGCTGTTGCAAAGGAATAGATTGTGACTGTAACTTTGTGCTCCTGCCCCCCACTAGTGCAAAGGAATGGATGTGACTGTATCCTCCCCTCCAAGCTATTACAAGGGAATAAATAGTGACTGTAGTGCTACAACACTGTCCCCTGCTATTGCAAAGGAATAGATTGTGACTGTAATGTTACAACTTTGCCCCCTCCCCACTATTACAAGGGAATAGATCGGGGCTGTAACTTTGTTTCCGCTCTCCCTGCTAATAATAGAAGGGAATCGATTAGGACTGTAATGTTACTTTACCGACCCCCCCCCATAGATTGTGAGTGTAATGACATAACGCTGCCCCCTCATGTTACAACCACAAGACAGGCCGTATACAAACTCACTAGTCTTAAACAACACAACTACCCCCCCCCCCAACAGTGGCTCGATGGACCCCAGAGTCTCCCCATCACCGCGAAACCCCCACCCGTGAGGCTCAGAAACGAGCGAGCCGCGAAGTTCCGCTCTGCGGAGACTATAATCACATCTCACGCGCCCTCCGATCACCACTTATCCCCCGCCGCCGCCCACAGTAAGGAAAGAGATAACGATGTACCTCACTGACAAGAGCGACTGTGGCGCGCCGCCGGGACCCACCGCCGGCCACACCTGCCTTGCTCAGGGCGAACGCCGCACGCCCAGCCCCGGGGAGACCCCGCCCCCCGCTGCCGTTCTTGCTCCCGACCCCCCTCGGACCCCGGGCTTCGGTCGGAGCCCCGAGTGGCAAACGTCTGCTCCTGACTGCCCCCGCTCTCTTTCCTCCCACAATGCACCGCGACGTATATTTGCATATGCCGCGCACGCCGGTTGCGACCGTAACCCTCAGAAAAGAGGGGCATGCCGCTTTTTGTAACAGGGGTGTCAGGGCTGTGACCTAATAACAACAAAGACAGGCAAGGGGTGTGTGTGTGTGTGTGTGTGTGTGTGTGTGTGTGTGTGTGTGTGTGTGTGTGTGTGTGTGTGTGTGTGTGTGTCCCCAACGTTGGTCCTTCTGCTTTGCAGCACAACCTTCCATGCCTCCCCCAAAAGCCCCCCCTTCCCCCCCAGCTGGCCCCTCCCACCCAAACAGCCCCCTCCTCCTCCTCTCCCCCACCCCTTCCCCGGGTCCCCCCCGCCCGCTCTCACTTCTCCCCCCGCCCCGCCCCGCGCAGGGACCCCGGGGGTCTGGTCCCCTCCCCCAGGGCAGAGCCGGGCCGGGCGGGGGGGTCGTTGGTCTCCCGCGGGGACAGCAGCTCCGCCCCCCCCGCGGGCGGGGCCCCCCCCCCGGGAGCAGATCCCGGCGCTGCGAGATGCCGGGTCCCCCGGACACTGGGGCGGAGTCACCGCCCCGCCCCAAGCCCCGCCCCCCGGGCTCGCGCCGCCACCTGGAGGCTCCAACGGCCCCGCGCGGTCCGGCTCCTCGCTCCCCCCTCCCGCTCAACGTCACTTCCGGTCCCGGGAGAGTCAGGGACTACATCTCCCAGCCTGCCCCGGGGGCGCTTCCGCCTTCTCCAGCCCAGCGCGGGAGGCTTCCAGTATCACTGCGCATGCTCCAGTAGCACGCGGTACAGGTAACGGTTCCCTGCGGCTTCCCTGATCTGTGCTGGGAGAAGACCGTTATTAACCCCTCCGCGCCCGGCCGCACCAGCGAGTGAGAGACCCGGGGGGGGGGGCGGGAAAGTGACTCTCGGCCCCGCGAACCGGGGAGAAGCCTCGGAGCTGCCCCAGCCCCAGTGGATCCGGCCCCGCGGGGATGGGGGGGCAGAGACTGGGGCGGGGGGGTCCCCTGTGGGGCGGGGGGAGAAGCCGGAGTTGCTGGGGGGGGGAGGTCAGTGAGACGCGGGGGGTTGAACGGTCTCTGCGCAGCCAGGAAATCCCCAGGGTGGGAGGAAGTGGCGGGTGGGCAGGGGGGGGAGTTGCCCCCAGACCGCAGTTCCCAGCCCCCTGCCCATCCCCCACTGCTGCCCCCTCCCCTCTCCCAGGGAACCTTCCAGCTCCCCCTCCCCCACCCTCTTAACACAGCTCCCCAAAGGGCTCCCTGCCCCCATGTGAACGGTGGCACTGGGGGGAACTGTGGATGTGCTGGACAGTCCGATAAAATCCAGTCACATCGTCTCTCTTTTCTACAAAGAAAATCTCACATTTACACCTTTTCTCACATTTACACCTTTTCTCACATTTACACCTTTTCTCACATTCTTGAACATGGAGATAAAATATTGGCGAATGTTGCCCATTTCCTCTCCATTTATCAAATATTCATCTGAAACACTCCGATTTTACCTCCTATCAACAACTGATAGAAAATCCCTCTAATTTTCAACTTTCCTCTCTATAATTTACAAAAATGGATCCAAAATCCCTCAGATTTCCACCCTTTTTTCATTTCTGAACATAGATCTCCAAGGTCAGGTTTTGCCTCTTTCTATGTCATCATCAAATATCAGTTAAGGATGCTTTCGGGTTGGGGGCTGTTCCCCATGTTTCTAAATCCCAGCAACTTCTCCATCCTTGGAGGGAACCTGTTGAGCTGAGTCCTTCTCCGTCCTGGAGGTCAAAGGGGGTTAAATTTCCCAGGGATCATCTTTCCCCTCTCCTTTGAGAATCATTTCTTCCCACCTTCATCTTAGTTAAAATGTTTGCTGATGAAAGAGACCAGCCACATACTTAAAGAACATCAAAGTCAAAGGCCTCTCCATGTTTGGGGGATCAGTGGTTCCCAACTGGTAATGGGAGAGTTGGCTGGACCCTTTACTTTTCTCCATCTGGCACAGGATGAGGAGGTGGCTCTGAGTGCAGCCTGGGTCTAGACGTATCCCATGCCCCATGCCTAATAGTCTCCATGAGGGGTTGCTTCCCACAGTGCAAAGATGTAGCCACCTGTGGGGTGGATCCATGGTGGCCATTATTTGCTAGTGACAGGGCATGGAAATGTCTTACCTACTTTGCCCCTCCAGGCCTTCCAGTCTCCTGTTCAAGAGGCATCCCCCAGGGCTCCCTCTGCCTGTGTGACAGGCCAGCAGGGGACAGTGAAAACTTTCTTGCCACTTATCAGACACTGTGAAGTAACACTGTTCCTTGGCCGTGCACTCAGGGGATTGCAGCTGGAGCTGAAGGGACATGGTGGTAGGGGGAGGCCTCTGGGTGGCTGGGCGGGGGGTACATTATCAGAGTGGTGGGTTATGGAGCTTTGAAGTGTTGGGTGGTTGTAATGTGCCCAGCCTTGAGGCTCTTTGTCCTAGAGCTGGGTATCTCTGGTGGCCTGTTAGCTGTAGAACAGGGGGGTGGGTATCTCTTGGGGAGGCAGGACAGGGGGCTAGGGGGACCCTGGTGCTTTTTTACAGGCTCGATCTAGGTCCCCCTGTAGACTCCTGGGATCACTGCCATGCCCAGTGCACAGAGTGTTGGGAGGAAATCCCCTGTGCTAGGGAGTGTCAAGCAACCAGTGTGAGGGGTTCCTCTGTAAAGCATCGGGATCCGGCAGGACGGAGGAGGGAGTCCAGGCAAACACCATGGCATGTCCTGCTAGAGGGCAGGTGGGGGTCCTAGGAAGGCAGTCGGGGGATCCCAGCCACGCCCAGTCACCATGATCACTTTCTATCCACTTCTCAAACACTGTGAGGTGAAATCACAGAGTTTGCTTTTATCCTCTTTGGAAATCTCCATTAACTTCTGGTTCTTTAAGGAAAATTTGACCCGAGTCCCTGTCCTAGTTCTGGGGGGTGAGGGAGGTGGGAAGGGGGTTAGCACTGCCTCACAATGGTTTCTTCCACAGCATTCTGGACTCATTCTTTCAGAAATCTGGTTTCACTGAGACCATAGTCACTGCATGGAAAGACAAAGAGTGACTCCAGAAGGGCGGTGGGGCAAATAAGATCAGCAATTCTCCCTGTGAGGAGGGTCTCTTACTAGCTAGCTGCTCTCCCCAGAGAGCCAGAGGAGGGAAGGTTGCTTAAATGCTCTGTCCCTTTCTGCTCAGGATATTGGGGTTCAGCTTCCTGGGTCCAATGCTGAAGCCTCCATTGTGATGCGGGAGATCAGGCTTAGCAGATGCTGCTCCCCCAGCGAGGTTCTGTGCTGGGAAGTGACCTTAATTAAACCTTCTTCTCTGCCTGGTCCATGAGAACAAGAAAAGGAGCAGACAGAGGAAAATCCAGTTTCTGACTCCAAATACCTCCTGCTGGGGTGTGGCTGCTGTGGGGTCAGTGTCCAAGGGAATCACCTAAAAGGACTCCTTTGGTTTGTCACCTGAGGAGGGGATGGAGAAGGAGAAGGGAGGTTAAAAATGTGTCTGTGGGCTTAGCCTGGCAGAAGGGGCCAGGTCTACACTGTAATAAAGACATTGAGCATCTTTCCAAGATGGCAGAATCTGATGTCTGTCTGCAGAGAAAGACAATTCCCCCAGGCTCATGTGAAATTAACTAAAGCCTGTTTTGAAACCTGCACAATTACCTTTCTCCCGCTCCCAGGCTGCAGAATGGCATCCATGTTTCCCTCCAGTTCATCCAGTCCTCCCATGGGAGAGGGGAGAGAAATGACTGCAGAGGAGCCAGTTCAGATAGGGATTATCAGAGGGTTGCTGGTGAGTTCTTGCAGGAGGGAAAGGGACAGAAAATACACCGGGGATGGGAAGGTTTTACAGTCTGGTTTGTAGGTAGGAGTGGGGCAGGAAATGCAGAGGGTTGAGAAAGGGAGGAGGACAGGGTGTGGCAAACCTGCTGGGAGTTGTTTAATAAGTGGCCTAGATTCTAGGAACAGACCTATGAGGGTCAGGGATGGAAATACCCTAATTTGTTAAACACAAAAGAATCCACCTACATGGGGCTAGGAAAACTGATCAGACTCCCAGTGCTGGAGCCTGATCTGACTAATCAGTGGCTGCTGAGAGATCTGAAGGGGCACCCACCAGTGAAGTTTAGGGGACATTTCCCTCCCTTCATATGCAGGTTCTCTGAATGAGGAGGTTGTTGGGCTTCCTACCAGGGAATTCTCCCTCCATCCTGCTGTGGGCTCCATCTCCTGTATCAGTCTGTGGCTAGTAGGATGTGATGGATCTTCTGGGAGAGAGGAGGGGCTCTCTCTTTGTCCTCTCACACTGGTGTTTCCGGGATGCTCTGAGGGGGTTGGGGGTGGGACTCTTTTGACTGCGATCCACCTACAGCTTCCATTTGATTGACTCCTCTCCCCCCAAAATAGAGGGGCTGAGAGTGGGGCAGCAGGTACTGAGTGTGGGACTCTTGCTCTTTCAGGGGTTGGTGACTGAGGACGTGGCCCTGTATTTCACCAGGGAAGAGTGGGCTCTGCTGAACCCCGCTCAGAGAGCCCTTTACAGGGATGTCATGGAGGAGAACTTTGAGACAGTGGTCTTCCTGTGTAAGTAGTTCTGTCCCCTTGGTTGTTAGAAGCTGCGGGGTTTCTAAAGAACCTGAGCAGTAGCAACTTTACACCTTTGTTCATCATGAAAGTTTTGACAAGTTTCCTTGTCCCCCCGTCTTTTGCCTCATTTCCCACCCACTAAAATAATTTTTGGGCATGTGCCTTTTTGATGCCATCAGTCATTTTAAAATTGCATTTAATGTCTCCTTATTGGGTCCATTAATAACTCCATTAGTAACTAGAGCTTTCATGCCTTTTCCTCACGTGAAGAGGAAAATCTGCCACCTGTAGATTTCTAAATGGAGTAAATAGGTGGATGACTCATGCATGGCTTGTGTGACAGTAAAGCATCAGGGGATCCCGCGGGGGGAGGGAGTCCAGGCAAACCCCATGGCCTGTCCTGCTAGAGGGACGGTGGGGGTCCTAGGCAGGCAGCTGGGGAGTCCCAGTCACCATGATCACTTTCTATCCACTTATCAAACACTGAGGAGAAATCACAGATTTTGCTTTTCTCCTCTTTGGAAAACTGCAGGAACTTCTGGTTTTGTAGGGAAAATTTGTGCCCCAAGTCCCTGTCCTAGATCTGGGGGGTGAGGGAGGTGGGAAGGGGCTTGGCACCACCACACAGTGGTTTCTTCCACAGTATTCTGGACTCATTCTTTCAGAAATCTGGTTCCACTGAGACCATTCTTAATCCAGTCACTGCATGGAAAGACAAGGAGTGACTCCAGAAGGACAGGGGGGCAAATGAGATCAGCAGTTCTACCTGTGAGGAGGGGGTCTTAGTAGCTGCTCTCCCCAGAGAGCCAGAGGAGGGAAAGCTGCTCAAATGCTCTGTCCATTTCTACTCAGGATATTGGGGTTCACTTCCTGGGTCCAATGCTGAAGCCTCCATTGTGATCTTGGAGACCAACCTTAGCAGCTGCCGCTTCCCCAGTGGGGGTTCTGTGCTGAGAAGTGATCTTAATTAAATCTTCTTCTCTGACTTGCCCATGTGAACAAGAAAAGGAACAAACAGAGGAAAAGCCAGTTCCTGACTCCATATCCCTCCAGCTCGGGTATGGCTGCCCTGGGGTCAGTGTCTGAGGGAATCCCCTGAAAGGACTCCTTTGGTTTGTCACATGAGGAGGGGATGGAGAAAGAGAAGGGAGGTTAAAAATGTGTCTGTGGGCTTAGCCTGGCAGAAGGGGCCAGGTCTACACTGTAATAAAGACATTGAGCATTTTTCCCACATGGCAGAATCTGATGACTGTCTGCAGAGAAAGAGCCTGGGGGAACTGTCATGTGAAATTAACTAAAGCCTGTTTTGAAACCTCCACTGTTACCTTTCTCACCCTCCCAGGCCGCAGTATGACGTCCATGTTTCCCTCCAGTTCATCCAGTCCTCCCATGGGAGAGGGGAGAGAAATGGATGCAGAGGAGCCAGTTCAGGTAGGGATTATTGGGGGCGGGGGGGTTGCACAGTGTGGTTTGTAGGTTGGAGTAGGGCAGGAAATGCAGAGGGTGGAGAAAGGGAGGAGGACAGGGTGTGGCAATCCTTCTGGAAGTTGTTTAATAAGTGGCCTAGATTCTAGGAACAGACCTATGAGGGTTAGAGGTGGAAATACCCTAATTTGTGAAACAGAAAATAACCCAGTTACAGGGGGCTAGGGAAACTGATCAGACTCCCAGTGCTGGAGCCTGATCTGACTAATCTGTGGCTGCCGAGAGATATGAAGGGGGCACCCCCCAGTGAGGTTTAGGGGAGATTCCCCTCCCTTCATATGCAGCTCCTCTGAATGGGGAGGTTGTTGGGCTTCCTACCAGGGACTTTTCCCTTGATCCTGCTGTGGGCTCCATCTCCTGTATCAGTCTGTGGCTAGTAGGCATGTGATGGATCTTCTGGGAGAGAGGAGGGGGCTGTCTCTTTTCCCCTCACACTGGTATTTCCAGGATGCTCTGAGAGGGTTGGGGGTGGGACTCTTTTGACTGCGATCCACCTACAGCTTCCATTTGATTGACTTCTCTTCCCCAAAAATAGAGGGGCTGTGAGTGGGGCAGCAGGTACTGAGTGTGGGACTCTTGCTCTTTCAGGGGTTGGTAACCTTCGAGGACGTGGCCGTGTGGTTCACGTGGGAAGAGTGGGTTCTGCTGGACCCCGCTCAGAGAGCCCTCTACCACGATGTGATGCAGCAGAACTATGAGAACGTGACCTCACTGGGTAAGGATTCCCAGTTCTTGGAAGGGGAAGTGAAGAGATACAGTTAACACCACACACCCCCCAGGCCATCTCCACTTTGTCCTGTTTCAGCAGCACCCCAATATTCCAGGGACACACAAATCACCAGAGACCCTTCCCCTGTAGAACACTTTGGGAACAGAGCACAGGAGCAGTGTCAAATATCCCCTTTTTGCTCAAGTAAAACTGAGGGTTAGGTCCTGCATAACCAATAGAAGCTTCCTACCCCTGCCCTTCTCTTCAAACCCTGAGTCTACTCCACCTGGACCAGAATGTTCTTGGGGTGTAACAAGCAGGCTGCGGGAGTCAGAGCTGCTGGTTCAGGTTTACTTATCACACAGATGCTCAGTGCATCCTTGAATGCTGGCTGGGGGTATCCAGACAAGGGAGCTCAAGCAGCAGAACATTGAAACTCACCCAGGATCACAGATGACAACTCCTGACTGATCTGGATTGCCCCCAGCATGTGAAAATGCCTTAGGTTGTTTGTGAAATATCCAGAGACATGGAGAGTCTTGCTCCCTCCTCACCATGTGTAATAGCCCCAATCTCGCTTCTCTGCGGGGACCTTGGATTTTTGAGTCCCTCATTCTCAGAGTCATGGGACCCTGATTTTTATTTTTCACATTCTGCTTTTCCAGACTAATTAGACTCTGTTGCTCCTGAATTATAGCTTCTAATTTCCCAGTGTTCTCCACACCCTGCGATTTTTCCCTACTCCCTCCCATTACACTGGCCTCCCTAGATTCCCTAGTACATAAGAATGTCTCTACTTGGTCAGACAAAGGTCCATCTAGTCCAGTATCCTTCCTTCTGACACTGGCCAATACCAGGCTCTCCAGAGGGAATGAATACAACAGGTAATCAAGAAGTGATTCATCTCCTGTCACCAATCTTATGGCAAAGGGAGGTTAGAGACACCATTCCTGCCCAACGTGGATAATAGCCATTGATGGACCTATCCTCCTTGAGTGAATCATGGGGTGGTGGGATAGCTCAGTGGTTTGAGCATTGGCCTGCTTAAACCTAGGGTTGTGAGATTAATCCCTGCGGGGGGGCTATTTTGGGATCTGGGACAAAAAAAATCTGTCAGGGGACAGTATTTGGTCCTGCTAGTGTAGTCAGGGGACTGGACTCAATGTCCTTTCAGTTCTATGAGATAGGTATCTCCATTATTATTATTATTTAAAAAAAATTATAGTCTTGGCCTTCACAACATGCTCTGGCCAAGAGTTCCACAGGTTGATGGTGTGTTGTGTGAAGAAATACTTCCTTTTGTTTGTTTTAAACCTGCTACCTATTAATTTCATTGGGTGATTTTTAGTCCTTGTGTTATGAGAGAGAGTAAATTACACTCCCTTATTTACTTTCTCCACTCTTCTCATGATTTTAGAAACCTCTCTCATATCTCCCCTTCATCTCTTTTCCAAGATGAAAAGTCCCAGTCTTTTTAATCTCTCATACAGAACCTGTTAAATACACCTAACAACATTTTTGGGCCTCTTTCTAGACTATTTCCATTTCCAATATATCTTTTTTTCTGGTGGGGTGACCACATCTGCAGGCAGTATTCAAGACGTGGGTGTATAATGGATTTATATAGAGGCAATATGATATTTTCTGTCTTATTATCTATCTCTTTCTTCATGATTCCCAACATTCTGTTCACTTTTTGACTGCCTCTGCAGCTTGATTGACTATTTTCAGCGAACTATCCACAGTGACTTCAAAATCCCTCTCTGGAGTGGTAACAGCTAATTTAGACCCCATCATTGTATATGTGTAGTTGGGATTATGTTTTCCAATGGGCTGCAATATGTGGTATCCTGACATCTAGTACTGCTGGGATCCTGCATTCCAAAATATCCCTGCCCTTCCTGTTCCTTTTCTCCACTGAACTCCACCAGCCCATGGTTACTAATCACAGCTTCCCCAGGACTCTCTCATTGTCTCTGGACCGCTCTGTTAGCAAGAAGCAGTGCCTGGGAATCTTGTCCTCTGTCTCTGATTTCTGGGACATGGATTTACTTTCTCAGTGTTTCAGGAGACTCTTTGAAATTGAATGTGTGGGGCATTAACCACAGTGCAATCTGGACTGTTGAAGATCCGTGTCCCCTCACTTCCCCAGGCTGGTGTTTCCTTGACTTTGCTTTACTGTGAGAACAGCCACTCCTGGGCAGTTAACACACAGTCTCCAGCCTGTAACTCGCTCCCAGAAACACAGGATTGAGTGCTGCTAGTCAGCCACTCATGAATTACAGTGCACCACAGGAGAACCCCAGAAACTTCTCTGGTCCCAGACTTGCCCCAGGAATGTGCATCTTGCCCTTTACACAACACTGCTGAACACAAGCTCATATGACGTCTGTCATTTCCTCAGTGGAAAATGAGATGCACCAGCCTTGTTATCCCAAATGGGGCTTCCAACACACTTTCATCCAAACACACTGTGAAGGGTTGAGATCACAGAAACCCCCTTAGGAGCTGCCACCCAATGTGCCAAGGCTACTCCTGCCTCAGTTTTCCTGCCCCAACAGCTTAGGACCTCAGTACCCTGCCAGGTCTGAGCCACGTCTCCTAACAGCTGTGGGCTTTCCTGGAAACAGGCAGGAGGTATTCTTACCTCTGGCACTCAGATGCTCAACTCCCAATGGGGTCAAACCCTGAATAAAATTTGTTTTGCCCCGTATAAAGCTTATACAGGGCAAACTCATAGATTGTTCGCCCTCTATAACAATGATAGAGAGAGATGCACAGCTGTTTGTCCCCCCAGGTACCAACACGTACTCCAGGTTAACTAATAAGTAAAAAGTGATTTTAATAAAGACAGGAAATAGGATTGAAGTGGTTCAAAGTAGTAACAGACAGAGTACAGTGAATTACCAAACAAAATAAACAGAACACGCAAATCGAACACTATTACAGTAAAAAACCTCACCCTCTGAATTCCTTCTTTCAGGCTAAACTCCCTGTTAGCCTGGGTCCAGCAATCACTCGCACCCCCGCCCTTTTGCGGTTTCTTCCAGGTATCCTTGGGGGGTGGAGGGCTGTTCTTTTACCCAGCTGAGAACAAAATGGAGAGGTCTTGCCCAGGTTTATATAGACCTCTTCCTCTGGGTGGAGAGCCCCTCCTCCTTCCTGTGCAGAGTCCACATGGCCTCTCAGAGCACATGGCTCAGTTGCCCGAACCAGACTCCCCTCACCACCAGCCAGGCTGCATTCCTCAGGAAGCTCGGGTGTGGACGGGCGTCTACAAAGTTCATTGTTTGCTTGATTGGTTCTCAACTGGGCTTAACTGAGAATAGTTTTTCTCAGAGAGCTGTTCAGCTGCTTTCCAAAGTCCACATACAACCAACCAAGCACATAGTCAATATTCATAATTCTGAATACAAAACAGACACATACATACAAATAGGATGAACAGACCCAGTGGATCATTATCTTCACAGAGAGAGAACTTTTTAGCAAAACCATATTCCCATAACATCATACATATATTCACAGGCACCCCCCCCATAAAGTCTTATGGGGTACACTGTCACAGTGGTGTCACGGGGTTCACTTGCGCATCCGTGCGTTGGCTTGCGGTTTTGCCGGTGCCTTCAGTTCTCTCTCACCGCCAACTCGTCCAAGGCAGAGCTTCTGCTCTCTCCTCAGCTCTGGTGACACATTTTCTTTAGTTAGGATGTGTCGGGGACTTTTTAACCCGGACGGCAAGGTTCGTTGTCTGACCGCAGGGTGAGAGACAGGCAACACCAGCAAGGTCCAATACAAGCTCTTTATTGAAGAGTGCACACAACAATAGAGAGCGGCCCGTCTCCAGAGAGAACCAGCAGCACTTTTACAACAACTAGTGTGATTATATAGACAGTTTCGTCGCGTCATAGCTTAAGCAACTTGAAACTCTTAAACCCCCCTTTACTAGTTAAAAGCTTTTGACATCTATATACATTTATCTCTATTGACAGTACAAACAGTTCAGGATGCCTCAGCAGCTCTTTATCAGCATCTTCGTCATGTGCCAGAGGCTGAGAACAAAGAAGGAGTTAGGTACAGATAAAACTCAGAAACAGGGAGTAACAGGGGGTGGAGACTCCGAGTCTCCATCTGTTTAAACAAATTGTTCCTGGTACTTTGGTTACAAGAATGCGGCCCTCCCTCTTATCTTATTTCCTATAGTTTGAGCAAGCATGCCCTCAGGTTTCACAGAGAAACAGGAATGGCTTAATAACTGCTGTTAGCCTAACTTTGGTTAAGCTGGCCAAACAATGCTCTATACTCTATATTTTTGGGCCTAACAATCCCCCCTTTGTCCCTGGAGTACCTCGGGGGGACTCCTGGGACAACTAACTGCTATGAGTGGTGAGCTTGGGGTTGGTTACTTTTGGGCAGAACACACTTTGGCACCCATCCAACACCTAACTTTTAACATTACATATAAGGCGAGTAAGCCGCATATAATTACAACAGCGCTCCGGAGTACATTGTGGAGCCAACCACTTATATCTGGAATCCAATTGAACAGGTTACTCTACCAGGACTCAATTCGTTTTCCTCTATGGTCCTTTGCAACCTCTATAATGTGGTTTGCCCGCTCCCAAGTGGCATTATAGACATCAGGGACATACACACAGCATTCTTGTCCAATTAATGCACATGTTCCCCCCTGGGAGGCTAGCAATATATCTAAAGCCAAGCGGTTTTGAAGCACCATTTGCCTGAGTTTTCGCTGCTCAGTTGCCAAGTCTATTAAAGCATCTGCGGTGGTATTTGCTATTACTTCTAAAACCCCTTGGAGCTTCATTACTCCTTCTCCTATTCGCCAAGTGGCTCTCTCACATGCAAAGAAAAACCCTGCACAAACACTTGTCCAATCGTTTAGAGCTCGCCAAGTGAGGGGGCGAGATTCTGTGACGTCTTCCTCAGCCCCCCTTACATTTCTGATCTTTCCTTTTGGGAGGTGAGCCCGATACACCACAGGTGGTTCTAACCAGGCTAAATAACAGGACCCACTCCAGGACGAGGGAAGAGCTAGGTATGCCTTGTTGCTACATACTCAGTATACTCTAAATAATGTGGGGAACAGTTTAAAGAGTGTCTTGTTACTTATTTTATACCATCTTGTCCAGGATGGAAGAAGAGGAAATCTAGCTGTTGAAGCATTGAAGGAACATAAGCACAGGGAGTGATTTGGGAAGTTATACTTAAGCGTGCAATTTATAACATACTTATCAATCAGTTTATGTCTTTCATATAAAAAATGATGTTCTCCATCTATGTGACACTTCTGGTCACGAGCTGCATACTACTGAGAACTGCAACCGGTTGCCCCGTCTAGAAGGGAAATGTTAGGGCCTCTTTTGCTTTTAAAATGAGTGCTATTAAAGTAGGCCTTGCATTTACTGTTTTTTACTGCTATTTTTTTTCTTTTAGGAGACACCACTGACTCATTTTTTTCTATACTATAAGATATTTACTGTCTGAAATGCCAGTGTCAGCCCAAGTTATATTCAGGTCTCCAGATGGGTCTTTTAATGATGGGGTCCAAGTCATATTCATTGGGCTAAGGGGAATAGGGACCATGGGAAGGCCCTTATGACTATCTGCTGGTATTAATGAGCACACTCAGCAGGAAGTGTTTTGTAATGCTGGCATGCGTGCTTTCATTTCATGGGCCAGGCGTATGAAGGTGTTGGGGCTGTATGTTTCTACTGTTCCTACTCTTCGTACTACCAAAAAAGAAAAGCAATAAACAACAAGCAAATTAAACATATAAAAACCCATGCTAAAACTTGAGGCCACCTCTTTTGAAAAGGGCACCACCAATTTACGGTTGTTTCAGTTGCAATCGGAGCTTCAGGTCGCCCAAAGGGGTAGCAGTCCATTGATCTTGGGTGCAGATGTCGTCTGTTTCTGGTTCACCCGTCTCACGGTAGGGTGAACGTGCGGGGCTCCCTCGAAGTCCGACGTCGTCTGCTTCTGGGGAACCTTTTGCCGGGTCAGGTTCCCTAGCGGTGCTCCTCTTGACTCGACTGTGGTGAATCTAAGTAGGCAGCTCCTTAACTCGGACTGCTGTAGGGCTTACCAGGAGGATCTCAAAAGGTCTCAGCCACTGCGGTTGGAGCGGTGTCTTTTTGTATGATTTCACCCACACAGGATCACCTGGTAAAAAAGAATGAACAGCCTCCCACAGGGGTAAAGTTTGAGAATAAGCAGAATACTGCTGTAACGTCACTAGGTGGCGCTGTAACTTTTTTACATAAGCATCTGTTTCCTTAGTCACATTAGTGTTGCTTGGGAGTGATACTAAAGGAGCAAAGGTTGGAGGCACATGTCTAAACAAAATTTCATAAGGTGCAAGCTTAGTCCTAGCACTTGGAGTAGTCCGAACAATATAAAGAGCAAGGGGAAGGACTTTAGTCTACTTCAGGCTGAGTTCTTGGCATAGTTTAGTTAAAAGGTTTTTTAATGTTCCATTCATGCGCTCTACCTGGCCTGAGCTCTGGGGGTGCCAGGGAGCGTGGAAAGCCCATTTCGTTCCTACTGCTTCAGTGAGTTCTTTACAGACTTTTGCTGTGAAATGAGTACCTTGATCGGAGTCAATCACTTCAGGAGGGCCAAACTTGGGTATTATTTCATTAAGCAGTATTTTACAAACTGTTGTTGCAGTCGCTTTTCCAGTGGGGTACGCTTCTACCCATCCTGTGAGCTGATCAATTAGGACTAACAAATGTTTCTTTCTCTCTGAGGGAGGTAAATCAGTAAAGTCAATTTGAATATGTTGCATAGGTCTATGAGCCCACTTACGACCTCTAGGCAGTACTTGCTTGTTAGCACCCTTTGGATTACATTGCTGGCACAAAGTACATTTTTCTACTGTTCTCCTTGTTATTTCATGCAGTCCAGGAGAAATAAACTGCCTTAGAACAATTTGGGACATTTTATTTGCACCTAGGTGCGTATTTCTATGTATCTGTTCCATTACTTTGCTTTGGTGACTTTTTGGTAAGACCAAACGATCGTCGCATTCTCATATTCCTGTCAAGTTGGGCTTATAATTATACTATATGAATAAATAATTCATTTGTCTTGGCCTAAGATCGACCAGAATATCCCTGAGGGAATTCATCCTGTCCGCGGAAAAGGTTTCACAGTCTGGCCAATCTTTAGTCGGGGACAAATGAGCAGTGAAAGAGGGCCACTGAATTTGGCATAAATTCCTCATCTTAGATTTAGTTAAGCCAGTTGTTCCAGAGATTTTCTTCCAATCCCTAAGTATCAGAGACAACGGGGCGTCTCCCGGGCACTTACTGCCTAATTGTCCCATTCTAGCCTGTGGGGACTTTAACTCTGTTCCAGGGACTCTAACCCTGTTCCAGGGACTCTAACCCTGCTCCAGGGACTCTAACTCTGCTCCAGGGACTCTAACTCTGCTCCAGGGACTCTAACCCTGCTCTAGGGACTCTAACCCCCCCTTCCGGCGATCGCTTACCTTATTCAGGGACTCTAACCCCGAAGACGTGGATCCTACTCAACGGGTAGGTGGACGTTGCTGGATTTCTACAGGCTTCTGCTGGTTCGCAGGACTCGCTTTATCGCCGATGCAGGGATCAGGTTACCGGGCAAGGCTCCTCGAAGCCGGAGGATGCGCGCTGCGTTGCTTCGGAGTCTGATCCCGCACCGGAGAGTCAGACGAGTCCCGGCGGAGTCGCCAAATTTGTCGGGGACTTTTTAACCCGGACGGCAAGGTTCGTTGTCTGACCGCAGGGTGAGAGACAGGCAACACCAGCAAGGTCCAATACAAGCTCTTTATTGAAGAGTGCACACAACAATAGAGAGCGGCCCGTCTCCAGAGAGAACCAGCAGCACTTTTACAACAACTAGTGTGATTATATAGACAGTTTCGTCGCGTCATAGCTTAAGCAACTTGAAACTCCTAAACCCCCCTTTACTAGTTAAAAGCTTTTGACATCTATATACATTTATCTCCATTGACAGTACAAACAGTTCAGGATGCCTCAGCAGCTCTTTATCAGCATCTTCGTCATGTGCCAGAGGCTGAGAACAAAGAAGGAGTTAGGTACAGATAAAACTCAGAAACAGGGAGTAACAGGGGGTGGAGACTCCGAGTCTCCATCTGTTTAAACAAATTGTTCCTGGTACTTTGGTTACAAGAATGCGGCCCTCCCTCTTATCTTATTTCCTATAGTTTGAGCAAGCATGCCCTCAGGTTTCACAGAGAAACAGGAATGGCTTAATAACTGCTGTTAGCCTAACTTTGGTTAAGCTGGCCAAACAATGCTCTATACTCCATATTTTTGGGCCTAACAGATGTAACCGCATTATTTTAAGCTCCCACCAGCTACCCCATCCTTGTGGGTACGCAGGGACAAGGGGCCCAACTTTACCCTTCCCTGGGCTCAGGGACAGTTTCCCTTCCTAGTGTACTCAGGGTGCTACAGGTCTGCACGGCTCTTGCCCAAGGAAGGAGCCTTCTGCAGTCATATCCTTAAACGAGTGTGTATTTATTAGCAACAAATCAACAGAACACACACACCAAGCATCTAATGCTCCCCCCTCCCAGCAAGGACAGCTGGACATCTCCCAGTGGCCAATCAGGATCGGTTCGCGTCCAGAGCTCTGGCTTCTGCCCAATACGGGTGGGCGGGGGTAACAGTCCTGACACCTTTGGATCTTGAGCTGTATCTGGGAGTTATGTTCCAACGAGCCTGTCTTCTGACCCCCATTACATAGTTCAAATGAGGATTTCTCTCATCTCTGTTTTAACCAATGACTTTATTTAAGACCTAGTGATGCAAAAACACTAACCAGTCATTTTCACCGTGCAGGGGTTCACATGCCTAAGATCACCTACGCATTAACTTTTGTGTTTTTCAAAGGTAGTTAAAACTAGGGTGACCAGAGGTCCCGAATTAATTGGGACAGTCCTGTTTTTAGGGGACTTGTCCCATGGTTGGGACACCCTGTGTCCCGATATTGGGACCGAGGCAGCCGGGCGCCAATTACTGCTTCTGCCTGGGGTAGCTCCTGAACGAGTTTGCAAATCAGCCCCAGGCAAGCAGAGGGGGAGGAGGTCTCCACGCTGCCGCATGCTGCAGGGATGGGTCTTGTGAGCAGAGAGCCCCCAGCTGCCCCGCAACCCCCCTCTGGCCACCCCCGTGCCTCCCCCAAGTGTCTCCCGGCCTCTCCTTGCTGTCCACAGACACCTGAGTGGCCCTGGAGCAGATCGGAGCCAAAGCGTCCCTGTGTCTCAGTCAGCAACATGCTGCCTCCCTGCAGCAACTGCCACCGCAGGGTCCTAGTGCCCGCCAACTTCTCCTGTCTGTGGCAGGGTGAGTGTGCTGCTGCTGGGGGTGCAGGAAAGGGGGGGGCCCTCCCCAGAGCTTGCTGCTGCCAGCAGGGAAAGGGCTGGGGCGAGTCTTCTTTTCTGGCCTCAGTCCCAGAGCAGCCTGCTTGCACCCAAATTCATCCCTAGCCCTGCGCCACCCCAGAGCCCACACCCTCAGCCAGAGTTCCCCCCCACCACACCCTCTACCCAAGCCCTGAGCCACTCCACCCCCCCAAACCCCTCCTTTCCACGCCCAGCCAGAGCCCTCCCCCGCCCTTACCCCAACCCTCTGCCCCATGCTACATTACATTAGTCAATTTTCATTTTAAAAGTTTACAATAAGCAATGCTCTGGGAAGAGGGGAGGGTGGGGACACAAGGTAAAAATTTTGCCTAGGGTGCAAAATATCCTTGCAACCCCCCCCCCCGCCACTCCTGCTCCCCCCCCCACCACACCCTCTACCCAAGCCCTGAGCCACTCCACCCCCCCAAACCCCTCCTTTCCACGCCCAGCCAGAGCCCTCCCCCACCCTTACCCCAACCCTCTGCCCCATGCTACATTACATTAGTCAATTTTCATTTTAAAAGTTTACAATAAGCAATGCTCTGGGAAGAGGGGAGGGTGGGGACACAAGGTAAAAATTTTGCCTAGGGTGCAAAATATCCTTGCAACCCCCCCCCCCGCCACTCCTGCTCCCCTCTCCCCGCCGCCAGGACTAACCCTGATCTTCCACAGTGCACAGCACTCCCAGCTCCTACTGGTCAGCAGAGTTGCAGACCAATGTTGGTTGTTTTAACATTTTTGCACATTTCATTCACTTCACCCTGGCCAACATGTGAACTGAGCACCCACTTCTGCTCTCATTTAAACCATTGTTAATTACAAATCCATGAATTTCAATTGCTTTCAAATTCAATTTCAAATTCAGTATTGCAATTGCTAATGAGACAAACCAGAATCATAGAAATGTAGGGTTCGAAGGGACCTTGAGAAGTCATCAGTCCAGCCCCCTGCTCTGTGGCAGGACTTAAGTAAACTTAGACCAGATGTGGGCAATCTTTTTGGCCCAAGGTTCACATTGGGGTTGCAAAATAGTATGGAAGGCCAGGAAGGGAACAAGATGGACCATGTTTGAACCTGGTGAGGACAACACACAAGGAAACCAACTACTCTAATGATTTACTAACACTAAACTAAACCTAAGGGACTAATAACTACTATTCTAGAGGAAAAACTCAGAAAACCTGACACTGAAAAGGTAAGGTGAAACACCACACATAGCTCTGACTCTAGCCATGGGTGCGGAGAAGGAACTGAGGTGGGTTGGGGCACTGCCACCCTTATATAGCCAGGGTAGAAGCTAAGACCACAGGGCACAAGCACTGCCCCTAGAGGTACTGCTAGGCAAAGTTCTCCGGCTTCAGGGTAGTGAGCATGCAGAGAGGTAGCTGTGTTAGTCTGGAATTGTAGAAGTGACAAAGAGTCCTGTGGCACCTAAAAGACTAACTCAAGTATTGAAGCAAAAGCTTTCGTGGGCTAATTCGTGAGTGCATCCGACGAAGTGGATATTAGCCCACGAAAGCTTATACTTTAGTAACTGGCCACCCCCAGTTTGAGAAACCCTGTTCTAAGCTGTTAGGGCCTGGATATGTCCTTGCAAGTGTCTGAAACAGGCTGACTCTAGTCTTTATAAAGCTTTCGTGGGCTAATGTCACTATAAAGTGAGGTTCAGTCTTTCAGCCAGCATGAGACTGGCTTGATCCAGTTGTCTATTGCCATATATTCAGCTGCAAATACAAATGGAAGAAATGGCTTCCTACAGTCTTGTTTTTCTTTTTTTTGATCATTCCTTGATGAAAGGGAAAGGCCTGGAGCTTGTTTAGAGGCAGCATTTAATGGAGACTGGTGGCAGAAAATTACCAAGTCACATAATAAAAAACAGGTTTCAGAGTAGTAGCCGTGTTGGTCTATATCCGTCAAAAGAACAGGAGTACTTGTGGCACCTTCGAAACTAACATTTATTTCAGCATAAGTTTTCATAGGCTATAGCCCACTTCATCGGATGCATAGAATGGAACACACAGTAGGCATGAAATATATATACACAGAGGAAATATGTAAAGGTTCAAGTTGTCATACCAATTCTAAGAGGCAATTTAATTTAGATGGGCTGTTATCAGCAGGAGAAAAAAAAACCAAAAGCAAACACACACACACACACACACACACACACACTTCACAAACCAAATTTCTCCTCCCGACGCCAACTCTCAGTTCCTTCGTTCTGGCCTGATAGCAACATTTGACAGTGAATAACTAGACTTCTCCCTCCTCAAGGCCAAGATACCTACTACAACCTGTTGTCATTTCAGCACAATGGGGTGCAGAGTCTCTTCATGGTCCTTAAATCTCAGCTGCCAACAAGGAGGCAACAACAACCAGGAGACTTACGCTGGTGCAAAGATTCTGGATTTTAAAATGGTTTTAGTCCCATCCTGCACACTCACATTCGTCTGTATAATTTACATTGATGGTAATTAGAGAGAGACGGTGGTGAACCTTTTTGACTTTTCTTCAAGTCTGAGCTCTGTGTAAGTTTGAAAGCTTGTCTCTCTCACAAACAGAAGTTGGCCCAATACAAAAAATAGTACCTCACTCACCTTGTCTCTCTAATATTCTGGGACCACCATAGGTACAACAACACTGCAGACATTGATGGTAATGTCACCTGGCACTATGCTTATGGCCCCAAACTATACTGGTCTGTTCTGAAGCAGCCAGTTCAGACGCACGCCCAAGTTAGGGTCTCCGTTAAGATTTTGGAGAAGCAGAGGATCTATACTGCTTGAGCCAACAGTGAACATTTATCTGCCTGGGTGAGCAGACATAGGGTGAATAGACATAGTGAGACTGACAACAAGAGATCAGCCAGCACAGAGACTATAAATACAAAGTACAGTTTGTTTCTCTCCGTCGCTTGCGTCTTCAGATGCAAGTTATGGAAAATTAAAATGTTTGGAAACAGAAGATCCAGAATTTTGTGTAGCCCGAGAACAAGGGCAGACTGTGGGTACAGTTTATTTACAAAACAGACAGAAAAATGTAAACTGTTAATGCCTGTATTCAGAGGGGAACTAGATTGGCTTATAAGCTTTGGGGTTGAGCTATAGCATTTTTAGACTCCACTACTTATAGTCTGGCCCCAAATCAGGAAACTGGTTAACTCGCCAGCTTGTGGAATGGCTGAAGGCGGTGACTGAAATTCACTACTATTTGATGGCTATGTGCCTACAGAAATGGAAGGTTTCTTGTTGAGGTTTTTGGGGGGTGGGTTGGGGTGGAAGGGTCTCAGCCCACCTTCCAATAGGTAAATGTGCACATCAAAAAAGCTAACATCATAACAGACACTCTAGGAAGCAGTTTAAGAAGAGGTGCAGGTTAACGACTTAAAGGGCCATGGACACTGAACTCCTACGGGGCTCACTCCTACAGGTTGTTCCTGCGAGTTAAGGTTGAAGTACACTGTCATGGGCAGTGGGTGTGGGAACTTGAATTGTCATTGCCCAGGCTGTACCTGTTCTGAAGACAGAGGACTTCCAGTACCAACTGGCATTTTTCAACAGCACTAAATTTCATTTTTAAAACTAACAAATCCATTTCTATTTGTATTATTTACCTTAAAAATAGGGAGCCCAATTTCCAGAGATGGCAATATGGATGTTTAAATGCAACTCAGAACACACTAGGAATATAAGAAGAAAGGAATTATTTTGGGAAATTCTGTGGCCTGTGTTATACAGGAGGCCAGATCAGATGATTACAAAGGGTCCTTTCTGGCCTTGGAATCTCTGAATGTATTAAATGTTCTTTTATGCAATGGTGACATGCAGTGTCCAGACAGGATTGTTCTGATGGTCACCAAGCCAGAACCTTCATGAAAGTCTTTTGGGACCAAATGCATCTTTTATCAAATAGAGAGGTTTTGGCACACAAGCCAGCTTAGACATTAAACAGTGGTTTGTAAGTGTGGAAAACTGAACTAATCTGCTTCATGGTCAGACCATGCTCTCAAGTTCCAAATTTCATATTTAGCTGCCCAAGACAGTGGTTTCCAAACTGTGGACCAGGGAGTGGGCCACAGAGAGCTGCTTAGTCACATAGTGAGGGCTCCTCCTCCGCCTGTTAAACTGCATTAGACAGCTAAAAGTAAACATTACATAATTCCTTAATATTAAATCTCCTAGATACACAATTGCTGTAGTTACCATGGGGATTTTACATTATTATTTGTGGGAGAGGGGGTAATCTATACCACAGAAAATTGGAGAGGAGATATCCATGCGATAATCCTTCTATTAAGACGCAGTTCATGCTATAAACAAAAAACAAAAACCCTGGGAACACCCTGTCCTAGGAAAACCTTGCGCATTCAAAAACATATGTTTAAATGCATAGAATACAACCAGAAATCAGAAAGTCTGGTCCCTATTTTACCATTCACATTGACTAGGGTCCATGGATCCCACTGTAATTGTGATTTCTCATTCTCCAATGAAAAAGTACATCTGTATTCCTTTGGAGGATGTGCTGCATTTACTAAATGTGTTTAAGCGACAGTAGGTCAGAGACTTAACTCAGACACTGCTTTACAATTAGATTTTGTATTGTACCAGTTCATGACATAATGCGAAAGGCAAGCTCTCAACACCTGCCATTTATGAGGATGCATTGAGAACTTTCCTATGAAGTAATTTACATACACCTATGTCGTACAGCTATATTTCTAGAGATAGAGCTATACACACATGCACAGAGAACTTCTTCCCACTATTCAAATAGCTTCTTTCATCAGTTTTGTTCACCTTATTGGGAAATCTTGTTTTCTCCTCTCAGGAAAGCCATTTTAGTTCACTAGATGGTCAATCATTCCTCTAAATAAGTCTCTCCACCTTGGGCTCTCTCAGATTGAGAGTCCTCAGGCTGTTTTATGTCTACCTCTATAAACAGATAAAAACTCAAGAGTCATAGCACTGACAAACTGAGATGCAAGGTATCAGTCACAGAAACAGACTCTTCCACTGCAGGTTGTTTTGCTAAGCCACATTTGAACTGATGTCCCTGTCAATTTTTTTATCCAGCTCTTTCAACTGTGCTTCGAGCATAATTTGGGAAGAAAGGCCAGAAGATTTGGAAATAGACTCATAACCCCAAGTACCGGGCAGGAAACACAGCTCAGCACAAGAGGTCTGATCCTCAATAAGTGAGGGGCCAATACCACAAATTAAACTCAAGCATAATATGTGCAATTAATGTGCAAGTTCCTCCATTCATAGTTCCATTTCTGTGCTTCTCAATCCTGACCTATAGCCTAAACATTATTTCAGTCCCAGGTTTCTCCATGGCTGACAACACCATCATGCCAGAACATGCACTGGTTTTACAAGGTGGAGCAGGAGTAGTCAATAGGGGGACCACAGGCCAAACCCAAACCACCAGATGCTTTTAAAAGAACCCCACAATATTTTTATTTACTTATTATTCTTGACTGTACCCCGAACAAGAAATCTGGACCTTGACAAAAAATGACTGATTACCCCTGATGTAGAGAAATGTCCAGTATGGAGTGGAACTTGACTCCCAAAGTTTATTTCATTTGTGACCAGAGCTGACATTTGAACTCAGGCCTCCAGACTCTGTTAATGAATTCACTTTGCCAGTGTCAGCCTCCTCATATCAGCCTGTCTGGAGAAGAAACTGGATGAACTCATTACACTGTCACACAGGCTTGTTATCAGTCACATATAACCCACCCAAAACCAGTTCAAAAATGACACCCTGTCTTCTCAGTTTAACATTTCTGCAATGACCCCAGCCTCTGCCAGGCTGAAACGCAGGAATTCTAAGCTCTTCCTCCTGTCCCCTTTTTGCTAACTGACTATGTACTGCACCAAATGGACACCAGCACAAACTCTGATTTTAAAATCAGGGGAAGGTCTCTTTTCGCTGCTTAAAGGAATTCCTGAAATGCCCGTAGAGTCCAGGCTTAAGAGCACAACAGCAGGGGAATCTGCAGGCCTGTTGGGTCTGGGATCTCACTTGCACACACGGGCGGGCAGTTGCTCTTCTTGACTGCTGCAGCGAAAGGAGAGCATTAGAGGCCCTAAGACAACTTTACACAGTATTAGTTTAGTACAGTCCCATGGGCCAGAAGATAGAATGAAAAAGAGGGAGAATCTGAGTGCACACATGCAACACAACACACATGCAACACACGTACGCAATCCCTGGCATGTGTGATGGACAGTGCCTGTGAGTTATGGGTATATTCGGAAAGGTAATATCATCTACCTGGTGTTATGTATTCTTACACCCACCTTTGGCCTGAATAACTAAGCATCCTACTAACAATGCAACACAGTGACTTTCCCTCAGTTCCCACATGACTGCTCAGTGTGTTGAGCAAAGAGTAAAGCTAAAAGCAAATACATCCCAAGGCCTCTATTCCACAGAATCTAAATAGCTTCATACACTAAGATTCCACTAGAGGAATAGAAAGGGATAAGTGCAGAAAGATTCAAGGCCCAAAGCATGCAAGACATAGGCTAGGAAAGCCCTCGGCTACTTTGTTCACTCCCCTTGGATTTCCATGAAACACACAGTGGCTTACCACCAACTGGAATCCTTTCAGTTTTAATAATCCTGGCCAAAACTGTCACCACTAAGGTGTTGATGTGTTTTCTTGAAGGAGTTCACCTTTACCCCTTCCTGGCCAGCTCCAGTTCTGTGCACTGTACTTTGCAGTGTTCACTTGCACACCTTTAACTATGTTACATGGCTAGTGCAGACATGCTAACTGCTCTCAGTAGTTGGTACAAAAGTTACATGCTAGCCAACCTATCATCCAACCTCTCCCAGTTACACTCCCTCCAAAGACTCCTGACAACAATTCTCCCGCTCACGGCAGGCACCCAGCCCCACACTCCCTCCCACCCGAGCTTCTATTCTCTCCTCGTCGGCTAGTAAGTGCCACTGCCTCACCCTGCCAGAGCACATATGCCAACTCCTAGTCTCGTTCTTTTGGCTCTCTGGAGCTTGTATTAGTCGATGGAACACAGAGCTCTTCCCCGCAATGCAGTGGAGATAGTTCCTAATATGGAAGAGGAACAGGAGGGTTGGCAGCAACTTGTGTCCAGAGTCAAGGCTCACATTATTCATTTCCATTTAAAAAAACCAAACATTCTTAATGTCTGGACAAAGATAGGAACAATAGAAACGCATGGAAAAAGCAGACAAGCTAGGACGCACTCTGCACTGCCATGCAGGAGATCTGGGTTGCATTCCCAACATTCAGCTCCCTCACTGAGCTGGCGGTTCTTAGTATTGCTTTGCATTGCCAGGCAGGAAACTAAAATTCCAGTTCCTGTGTTGTGTTCACATAGTAGCAAGGAAACGGACCCAGGGTGAGACATGGGACAGACAGCTCAGTATCATAGAGGTTACTTATATGGCTCTCCATTTGCCTTGGGTTTCATTTCCAGTCATGATCTCTCATTGACCAGGATTGCATTGCCCTGTGGCTTAGGAAGGTGTTTGAAGTGAATTGAAAGCATGGTCAATGTACCCTTTCCTTCTGTACAGCTGAGAGACAATCCATTCATCTTGTGAACACCAGAGCTCGAAGCATCCCATCCACATGTGTGCACCCATCCACACTTCAGCTGGCCCTACATCAGTCCCTCCAATCGCTGGCACTAAATCCACTGTGCTTATAGCAGCCAAGCACCTAACTACAAGGAAAATTGAAAGCATTAGCAGATTAAATCCATCCCTTTGCACTGAAGGCTCCCACCATAAGGCTCTTTATTAGGAAGTTAAATCTTAACAAGTGGTTTAAGGGGTGGATGAAGCTTTCCCTGGGATAATCTGCCAGCATGTCGTCCAGTTCCAGGCGATGAGAAGATGAAAGGAACAAGGAAAAAGGTGAGTCTTTGTTCAGTAAATGGCTGCATAGCAGCCGAAGGATGTCTCCTGCCTAGATCTGCCCTCCTGCGCCCCCCATGCACATGCCCATCTTCAAATTGTGGTGAATGGCTGGACCATTGCATCAGAAGTGGCTGTTGGCTCCTGGTTACCCTAGAGAAAGGGAAAGGAGAAAATGGATTTAATAGGCTACATATGATGGACCAGCAGTCCACCATACAAGAGGGGGAGAAGAGGTGTTTAAAGAGGGGAAGCGGGATTTGGCAGCATACAACTCTGGGCGGGCGGGGGGACAGACTCACCACTGGGCAAGAGGAGGTAGAGTTGTCCTGAGATTGAGTCTTCCTTACAGACAGTTCAGACAAAGGAGGACAGTTTCATATAATAGAATGCATTGTTTATTTTTAGGTAGTACAAGATAGACATCCTTACCCTGTCTCCCTCCCTAATGTATAGCGCCTGACTAATCCCAATAGAGGGTGCAGACAAAGGTCCATTTTATCTGGTCATTACTGTAAAGGGTGGGTTGGGAAAGATAGGAAGAGAGATTGAGGCAAAGGAATGAGATGGGCAGAGAGAGAGAGAAAGAGAGAGGCCTTTAATGAGTCAGAAAGCTGCTCAAATTCAAATATGATCTCCATTTAAGGAGCTCTGCATTTGTTTTCCAAAAAAAAAAGCAGAGATTGGGTGAGCAACTTCTGGCTGCAGAGGGTTGTCTCTCAGACTGGCGCGGACCTGGAAAGGAAAGGGTTATAGAAGGGGGAAGGGAAGAAAATCTCTGGAAAAGCTGCTAGTCCGTTTTAAACAGGAACATAAATTAGTCTCAAACCTACAAACCCCACCACCTCTCTGAGTCCTGGACAGAGCGTAGTGAGTCAAGCACCTGCCAAGATAAACGGTGCTGGAGTCTCAGAGGGGCGCAGGGCATGCTGGCAGAGAATGGAGTGAAGTCACTTCTGATGGTGTCACAAAATGGAGACCAGTAATCCCACAAGGAGGTGCAGGACTCTCAGGAAAAGGAATACCAGACTCTCAGATGCTACTGCCCATACCTGCCACCCCCTGCCCCATGACATGTTAAGAGAGAAAATGGGGCACTGCAGTTGGAAGAAAGCAGCTCTCTTGTGTCTGGCTTTAATTACAGCAAACATCCCCTCCCCCCACCTAGGAACAAGAAGGGTGAGCAGGCAGCAGCCCAGGTGAAAGGCTCCATCCCTCCAAACGGGTGATTCATTACAAAGGAATATACACTCCAGAATTGCCTGCTGCCACAGGGGCTTGCTGAACTCCTTAAAGGCACAGCAGCCCCTTTTCTCTTTTCCCAGATGTTCAACACCTTCCCCCTCTTTCAGCCCTGAGGGGAAACAGTTTCTAAGGAAAATGCCAGCACGGCAGCGGGCTGTCCAAGAAAGGGAGGGGGCTTTGTGTTTCACAGAAGCTAGCAATCTTACCATGCACTGAAGAGAGAAAACCCCTTTAACATATAATCTTTTCCTCTCCACCCAAGACTTTCCCTTTCATCTGCAATTAGCACATGACATACTTGGCCTGGTTTATACTCATTTTCACTGATTTAGGATTAAGGGAATCAGGGCACATTCTGCTAATGAACTAGAACTCAATTTCTCATTAGCAATCTTGATTTCCTATTTTAAAAGCATTTCAGAATCCCTGATTTCCTATTTTAAAAGCATTTCAGAATCCCGTTTCTACCCATCACCATTTCTAGCCCCAATCTCCCCGCATTTTTTGTTGTGTTTTTTTTTATTGGCTCTTGATACAAAGCTCACTCTCTCACTTCCAGCTTGTTCCCTAAAATATAGCAAACCAGACGTTGTTTTGAGATGTTCCAAAAAGCAGGTGTGTAGCAGATTGTGTGTGTAGTGCTGTCACATTCACACACCCTAACTGCTATAAGCTTAACACAAATGACTTGCTTTTCATATATAAAGGTTCAAAGTCCCCCTGGAATCAACAGGCTTTCATTGAACAGGGTCACTGCAATACACAGAACTCAGTAAGAATAACCTGGGCGAGGATGCTGTTCTGTATGCCACGTTATTCTAGACCATGTAACTCCCCCAAAACTGCAGCAAAGTAACCTGTATGACCAGACTTTAAGCAACCCATGCAGTCTCCCTAAAATATGGCAGTACTTAAAGGACGAACTTACCCCACCGTTCCTACATTTGAGTAAATCGATACCAGTCATTCAGAGACCCTCAGAGAAAGATGAAGCCTGAGCTTTCAGACCCGTCTGGCTATTTTAATTTGGATTTCTCTCATATCAGAATGTAAACATGCATCTTCCACCCAGCAAATGTATCCTTGAAATTACACACACTTAAGACACTGTAATACAAGGTCAACCAAGACTAGTAGTTCATGGGTTTGACATCTTCTCCCACATGCCTGTGAATGAATGGTTCTTTGGGAAAAGCAATAGGCCACACTTCCCTCCCCTGGTTTATTAGGGTGTCCCCAGAACCCATTGATAGGTTTATAATTTTTCTGTTTAATGTTGTAGTACAAGAATCCCTTCCTTCCAAGCTTCTGCATGTCTCTATGTCCACGTTCCGTCTCAGGTTCTCTGGTCATATGCACACACTTACTGTCCACACTTGTATTTGAGGCACAGGCACACACAACTGCACATAGACACAGACCATGTGGACAATAACTACACACAATGACATCACATACACACAAATATGGTAACCCCTCTCCCCACACATACAACCACACACAGAGGAACACACGCTATGTACATACATACAACTGTACAATAACGGCACATTCTACAGGCACACTACAGCTACACACAACTGGACACTGACTGTTGAGGCAGTTTTAGGACCATTCAGTAACTACATGGAGGCAGAAAGTCTCAGGAGATCACTAAAAGCCCTGGTCTGAATGAAAGGGCACGCTGATGGAGATGCAGACTAAGACAGCAAAACCAGAAGAGCGGGGTGGGGTCGGGGAGCCCTGGAAATGCCTTAGAGCAGACAGAGACCTTCCTATCTTTTAGCCACTGACCATCAGTGCAAGGCAAGAGAGAATCTCTCAAGCTGGTATCACCCCTTCTTGTGGCTGTCTCATACTAAGCCAAATATCTATCAAATGCCCCCTTGCAATGGGACAGGCACAGTCCCAGCAATGTTCATAATAAATACGTATCTAGTTAGAGCTAAGGGGAGTAAAGAATGGATGTGCATACGTTAAACTGGAATGTTTTCCAAATCATGCAGAGCTCCAAAGAAAAACAGCACTTGCCAACCTTAGATCCGATGAAAAGTTCCCTTCGCTAGACCTCTCCTCCACCCCCCACTCCCCTTGGGAATATCCCCCAAAGGTTTCCGGCTCTGCACGGCACTGCAGGGCATTATATAATGTCCAACGGTAAAGGATTCCAGCTCCTGCCATGCCACTTCCTTCCTCCTCATCCTACCCTGGCGACTTAGCGATTCCATGTAACAAAAAATAATCTTATAACAAGTCGCGATGGACAACAAGCATGGATGGATAACAAGCAGCCAGGAAATCCCCAGGGGGGTGTGGCGGGGGGGGATAGTGGCCCCCAGACCGCAGTTCCCAGTCACCTGCCCATCCCCCACTGCTGCTCCCTCCCCTCCCCCAGGGAACCTGCCAGCTCCCCCTCCCCCACCCTCTCAACGCAGCTCCTCCGAGGGCTCCCTGCCCCCCATGTGAACGGTGGCACTGGGGGGAACTGTGGATGTGCTGGACAGTCCGATAAAATCCAGTCACATCGTCTCTCTTTTCCTCCAGGGAGTGAAGAGCAACAGATCATCCCCTCCCATCTCGGGGGGTTTCTCTCCGGTTATCAGTGGCGTAGTGATGTGTATTCTCTGCACATCTCCCAGCTTGATCCAAAAACCCTAAACATTTGCCCCCCTTTTTCTCTAGCCCATTTCTAACTGAATATGCTCTGAGATTTCCCATCTCTCTAAATATAAAATACAAAGAAAATCTCACATTTACACCTTTTCTCACATTTACACCTTTTCTCACATTCTTAAATATGGATATGAAATATTTGCGAATGTTGCCCATTTCCTCTCTATTCATTTATCAAATATTCATCTGAAACACTCTGATTTTACCTCCTATCAACAACTGATAGAAAATCCCTCTGATTTTCAACTTTCCTCTCTATAATTTACAAAAATGGATCCAAAATCCCTCAGAGTTCCACACTTTTTTCATTTCTGAATATTGATCTCAAAAGTCAGGTTTTGCCTCTTTCTATGTCATTATCAAATATCAGTTAAGAATCCTGTTGGGTTTGGGGCTGTTCCCCATGTTTCTAAATCCCAGCAACTTCTCCATCCTTGGAGGGAACCTGTTGCCCTGATTCCTTCTCCATCCTGAAGGTTGCAGGGGGCTAAATTTCCCAGTGATCATCTTTCCCCTCTCCTTTGAGAATCATTTCTTCCCACCTTCATCTTAGTTAAAATGTTTGCTGAAGAAAGAGACCAGCCACATATTCAATGCACATCAAAGCCAGAGGACTCTCCGTGTTTGGGGGATCAGTGGTTCCCAACTGTTAATGGGAGGGTTGGCTGGACCCTTTACTTTTCTCCAGCTGGCATGGGATGAGGAGGTCACTCAGTGCATCATGGGTCCAGAAGTATCCCAAACCCCATGACTAATGGTCTCCATGAGAGGCTGCTTCCCGTAATGCTAAGATGTAGCCACCTCGGGTGGATCCATGGTGGCCATTATTTGCTAGTGACAGGGCATGGAACTATCTTTCCTACTTTGCCCCTCCAGTCTCCTGTTCAAGAGGCATCCCCCAGGGCTCCCTCTGCCTGTGTGACAGGCCAGCAGGGGACAGTGAGAACTTTCTATCCCCTTACTGTACACTGTGAATTAACACTGTTTCTGGGGTGTGTGTCTCTGTTGGGCGATTGTAGCCGGACCTGAAGGGACATTGTTTTAGGGGGAGGCCTCTGGGTGGCTGGGCAGGGGGTACATTGTCAGATTGGTGGGTTCTGGAGCTTTGGGGTTTCGGCTGGTTGTGATGTGCCCAGCTCTGAGGCTCTGGGTCCTGGTGGTGGGTATCGCTGGTGGCCTGTCAGCTGCAGAACAGTGGGGTTGGCATCTCTTGGGGAGGCAGGACGGGGTTAGAGGGAGCCTGGTGCTGTTCTAGGGGCCCTGTCTGGGTCCCCCCACAGACTCCTGTGATCACTGTCACACCCAGTGCTAACCCAGGTGCTGTCAAGCAAGCAGTGTGAGGGGTCCCAGTTTAAAGCATCAGGGGATCCCACAGGGGGGAGGAGGGAGTCCAGGCAAACAGCATGACATGTCCTGCTACAGGGCACGTGGGGGTCCTAGGAAGGCAGCTGGGGAATCGCAGCCACGCCCAGTCACCATGATCACTTTCTAGCCACTTATCAAACACTGTGCCGTGAACTCACAGATTTTGCTTTTCTCCTCTTTGAAAAACTGCACAAACTTCTGCGTCCATCGGGAAAATTTGTGCCCTGAGTCTCTGTCCTAGTTCTGGGAGGTGAGGGAGGTGGGAAGGGGGTTAGCACTGCCTCACAATGGTCTCTTCTACAGCACTCTGTACTCATTTTTTCTGACATCTGGTTTTATTAAGAGACCATTGTTCATCCAGAGTCACTGCATGGAAAGACAAGCAGTGACTCTGGAAGGACAGTGGGGCCAATGAGATTAGCAATTCTCCCTGTGAGGAGGGGCTCTCATTAGCTGCTCTCCCCAGAGAGCTAAAGGAGGGAAGGCTGCTCAAATGCTCTGTCCCTTTGTGCTCAGGATATTGGGGTTCAGCTTCCTGGGGCTGATGGTGAAGCCTCCATTGTGATGTGGGAGATGAGGCTTAGCAGCTGCTGCTCCCCCAGCAGGGGTTCTGTGGTGGGAAGTGACCTTAATTAAAGGTGCTTCTCTGCCCGGCCTTTCTGAACAAGAAAAGGAGCAGACAAAGGAAAAGCCAGTTTCTGACTCCATTATCCTCCTGCTGGGGTGTGGCTTCAGTGGGGTCAGTGTCTGAGGGAATCCCCTAAGAAGGACTCCTTTGGCTCTGGTTTTTTGCAGCCTTGTGTTCAGTGGCTTTTTCACAGGAGGAGGGGATGGAGAAGGAGAAGGGAGGTTAAAAATGTGTCTGTGGGCTTAGCCTGGCAGAAGGGGCCAGGTCTACACTGTAATAAAAACATTGAGCATTTTCCCAGCATGGCAGACTCTAGGATGTCTGTCTGCAGGGAAAGAGCCTGGGGAATTATGAAGTGAAATTAACTAAATCCTGTTCTGAAACCTCCACAGTTGCCATCTAACCCTCCCAGGCTGCAGAATGGCGTCCATGTTTCCCTCCAGTTCATCCCGTCCTCCCATGGGACAGAGGAGAGAAATGGCTGCAGAGGAGCCAGTTCAGGTAGGGATTATCAGGGGGTTGCTGGTGAGTTCTTGCAGGAGGGAGAGGGACAGAAAATACACTGGAGATGGGAAGGTTTTGCACAGTATGGATTTGAAGTTGGAGTGGGGCAGGAAATGCAGAGGGTGGAGATAGTGAGGAGGACAGGGTGTGACAAACCAGCTGGGAGTTGTTTAATTATTGGCCTAGATTCTAGGAAGAGACCTATGAGGGTCAGAGGTGGAAATACCCTGATTTGGGAAACAGAAAACAGCCCAGCTACATGGGGCTAGAAAAACTGACCAGATTCCCAGTGCTGTAGCCTGATCTGACTAATCAGTGGCTGCTGATAGATATGAAGGGGGCACCCAAGAGTGAGGTTTAGGGGAGATTCCTCTCCCTTCATATCCAACTCCTCTGAATGAGGAGTGTATTGGGCTTTCTACCAGGGAGTTCTCCCTTGATCCTGCTGTGGGCTCCATCTCCTGTATCAATCTGTGGCTAGTAGATATGTGATGACTCTGCTGGGATAGAGCAGATCTGTTTCCTGGATTCTCTGAGTGGGGTGGGGGTGGGATTCTGTTTACTGCAATCAACGCAGAGCTTCCATTTGATTGACTCCTCTCCCCCACAAATAGTGGGGCTGTGAGTGGGGCAGCAGGTACTGAGTGTTGGACTCTTGTTCTCTCAGGGGCCAGTGACCTTCGAGGAGGTTGCTGTGTATTTCACCAGAGCAGAGGGGGCTCTGCTGGACCCCACTCAGAGAGCCCTCTACAGAGACGTGATGCTGGAGAACTATGAGAATGTGACCTCGCTGGGTAAGGATTCCTGTCCCCTCAGTTCTTGGAAAGGGAAATAAAGACTTACAGTTCACACCAACCCCACAATACCACCTCCCCTCTGCCCTGTTTTGGCATCACCCCAATATGCCAGTGACACACACACTGCCAGAGACCCTCCCCTGCTGCAGAACATTTTGGAAACAGAGCACAGGAGCAGTATCGCACAGTGTCAAATATCTCCAATTTGTTCAATTAAAACTGAGGGTTAGGTGCAGCATAAGTAACAGAAGGTTCCTACCCCTGGCCGTCTCTTCAAACCCTGAGCCTACTCCACCCAGACCAGATTGTGGAGTCAGAGCTGCTGGTCCAGGGTTACTAATCACACAGACACTCAGTGCCTTCTTGAATGCTGGCTGGGGGTATCCAGACAAGGGAGCGCCAGCAGCAGAACATTGAAACTCACCCAGGATTACAGATGACAACTCCTCACTGACCTGGATTGTGAAAATGTGAAAATGCCCTAGGTTGGTTGAGACATCGAGATTCTTGCTCCCCCATCACCATGTATAACAGCCACAATCTCTCTTCTCCGCAGGCTCCTTGGATCTTGGAGTCCCTCAGTGCCAAAGTCACATGACCCTGATTCTTATTTTTCACATTCTGCTTTTCCAGACTAATTAGAGTCTGTTGCTCCTGAATTGTAGCTTCTAATTTCCCAGTGTTCTCCCCAGCCAGGTTCTGGCAGTAAGTGGGTAAGGACATGATCCCTGCCCATCCTGGCTAATGGCCATTTATGGACTTATCTTCTATTAATTTATCTTGTTCCTTTTTTTAACCCCTCTTCTAGTCTTGGTCTTCCCACATCCTCTGGCAAAGAGTTCCACAGGTTGACTGTGTATTGTGTGAAGAAATAATTGTTTGGGTTTTTTAAACCGGTGACTCCTAGCTCCTGTGTTAGGTGGAGGAGTAAATAACACTTCCTTATTTACTTTCTCCACAGCACTTTTAATTTTATAGACTTCAATTATATCTCCTTGTAGGACGCGCAAGACATTGTGACGGTGCAAGGCCTAGCAGTAGGAAGCGCTCCCTCGGCCCCCCTCCTGGAAAGGGCACTAGGCCATAAACAGCACTCTCAAGGTAACGGAAGCTCGTTATCTCTTGAGAGGATGAACTCAGTATACAGTCCTGCTACTGCCTTGTTTTGTCTCCCTCCTCCTCTCTGTCCCTCTTTGTTATCTCTGTGTGCTTGAAAGCACATTCCTAGCTGTTTATCCGGTCTGAGTGAAAGCAAACGCATGGGGAACTAATTGGGGAAACTAAGGTAGAAGTACGTAGTCATTGAGTGTAACCAATCAATTGTTGCTTGCAAATGAGATATGAATATGTATGAGATGTAAATGTGTGAGTGTACTTAAGCCCACTCCTGTGGGCTATCCCTGGGGCTTTTCCTTACTCTTTTCCCCGGCCTACGGCTCCGAAGAGGTCGGGTTCTCCTTCTGCGGTCGCGCTGATCTGATGAGCCCCCTCAGCGCCAGGACCGGGACCTTCCAATAAACTCACCTACTTTATTTACTTAACCACGTGTGTGTGCCTTGTCTCGCAATCTCCAAAGTACCTCACAACAGGTGGTTATAATCCTTTTCTCCTCAAGACTTGCTGAGACACTCCAAGGCCCCATTTTGCACCAGGCCTCCTCCTGCTTCCCCTGGGCCTTCAAGTGAGGGGGCATCTTGCACAGTGCCCAGAGTCTAACCTGTGAGGCAGGAGGTGGCTGATGCCTGCAGCCTGCTGGGGAGCTCCCAGGAGACATTAAGAGACAGAGACTCCTAAGTGCCCTTAGTAAGAAGGGTTTGGGGTTCACTGTGTCTGCCTTGTAACCCTGGGTGTCAGGTCGCTGTGCAGCTTTGATCTAGAGCTCTGACTCCAACAACTGACCAGCAGCCCCCAGCCTCACCCTGGCTCTGCCCCAGCTGGTCACTCCTCACAGGCTGACCTGACCCCCATTCCAGCCCCAGATTCACCCCTAATCATCCTACTGCCCCTCAAAGCCACAGCTGTGTAGGGGTTGGCGGAGGGAGCTGTGACTCTAGGATGGGGTCTTCTCTGCAGATGGCTGGCAGAAAGGGGGTGCTCAGCTCTGTCAGGGATCTGCTCAGGTGCCTCACTGATGGGAGATGCAGACTTTTCTGTAAGGGGCATAAAAAGGGTCTTTGGCTTCCAAAGTGATGTGAGGAATGTGCAATTATGAGAGGGACTAACTACTCTTCCTCTAGTAATTTGCAAGAGCCCCAGTGGCCTAGTAGAGATGGCATTGGCTTCCTAAATCAGAGATTAAAGATTCAAGTCCCATCTGGGGTGAAAAACAGGGGGGGGGGAAAGAGGCAATCCCCCAAAACCATGCATCTTACTGGTGACTGAATTTCTGCCCTGCCCTCAATACTTCATTTTCATTCAATCCATCATTGCATTTTATAACTCTGGTTTTGCCTTTCAATCCAGCCCTTAGTGTTTTTTCACAGGCCATTGCTTGTGTGTAGAACTTGTTTTGCAAATATTCACTAAAGGCAGCGTACTATTGTAACGCCAACAGACCGCAATCATCCCTGGGTCTCTGGAGATTAGCACATGAGCCAGCTGCTTATTGGCTCAGACAGCAGAGCAGACCCAATCAAATCTCACTCTCTCGTTCTTTCACTTCCTGCCACTAGATGGGACAGGAACACCACACCCAGGAGGTGTGGGGGTTACACAATCTCATGTAACATCCTTCTCAAAGGCGGGGGGGGGTCAGAGTAGGGGGCGGGGCTAGTCACACGGGGGCAGAGCGGGGGGGCTAGTCGGGCGGGGGCGGGGCAGGGGGCGGGGTTAGGGGGCGGGGCGTTCCTAGGGCGCTGCCCGGACCTGAGCCTCCCCCCCCCGCCCAGCCCCCACCCGCGCTCCCCAGGCAGCGCAACGGCCCGGCCGAGGGGCGGGGCCTCCGGGGACCAGGCCCCACCCCCGGGACACGGAGGATTCGCCTGAGAAGCGGCGACGCTGCACCCACGGGGGGGTCAGGCAGAGCCCGGGGTTTGCTCCGACCTGGGCTGGAGAGAGCGGAAGCGCCCCCGGGGCAGGCTGGGAGATGTAGTTCCTGCCTCTCCCGGGGGTGGAAGTGACGTCGGACAGGGAGCGGGAGGAGTCGGACTGCGAACGCTCCCGGCTCTGGGCATGCGCAGATCACCCAGCGGCCGCCTCCAGGTACTGGCGCGAGCCCCGGGGGGCGGGGCTAGTCAGACGGGGGGCCGGTCAGAGCCGGGGGGGTTGGAGCAGGCGGGCGGGGGGGGGGGAGGCGGTCGGACCGGGGGGGCGGAGCTAGTCGGGCGGGGGTGGAGCTGCTGTCCCGGGAGGAGACCAACGACACACCCCCCTGGCCAGGCTCTGCTCTGGGCGGATGGGGGGAGGGGACCAGCCCCCCGGGGTCCCTGCGTGGGGTGGGGGGTAGAAGCCCCCCTGTTTTTCCAGCTACTTCCCCCTCACCCCCCCCCAGTCCCCACTGCCCAGCCCCTCCTCACATCCAGGGACCTGACCCCGCCCCCCCATCCCCACATCACCCCGTCCATCCCGTTAACCTGTGGAACTCCTCGCCGGAGACACCCGCTGCTCGCCGCCCCCCCCACGGCTCCCCCCCCCGCCGCTCACCAGGGTCCAGGGCGGGGGCTCTGCCGGGCTGGTCGCTGCCGGTGCCCGGGCCAGGGCTGGGGACAGGGGGGTACTCAGGGCTGGCGACAGAAATTTGGGGCCCCCCTACTCTGATAGTTTGGGGGCCCCCCAAGCCCAGCTGGGCCCCCCCCCAGCCCAGCCAACAGCGGCTGGGGGCCCCCCAGCCCAGCCGGCCCCCCCCAGCCCAGCCGGCGCTCCCCCCTCCAACTGACAGTGCCTGCGGGAGGAAGCCCAGCCGCCCCACCCTGCTCCTCCCCAGCTGACAGCAGCGGGAGCGATAGCCCGGGAGCGGCGTGAGCCGCCCTTGCTGTTCCTCCCCCCCCTCCTCTTTCTCCCCCGGACTGAGCCGCTGCCGCCGGCCAGGCTCACTGCTCCGGCCGGGGACACGCGCACTCGTCCGGGGGAGAGCCGCGCCAGATGACTAGGGGTAGAGCTGTACCGGGGCCCCCCTAAAGTGCGGGGCCCGGTACAGCTCTACCTGTAGTACCCCCCTGTCGCCGGCCCTGGGGGTACTACGGGTACTTTAGGGGGGCCCCGGTACCCAGCTGTACCCGTTGTCGTCCCCCCTTGTCGCCGGGCCTGGAGAGCGGGGAAGGGGCAGGGAGGCGGCGCGGCTCCCTCCGGACGAGTGCGCCTGTCCCCGGCAAGAGCAGTGAACCCAGCCGGCGGCAGCGGCGCAGTCCGGGGGAGGGGAGGGGGGGCGAGGGCGGAAACAGCTCCCGGGCTCTCGCTCCTGCTGCGCCAGCTGTCAGCTGGGGGAGGGGGGTGGGCCGGCTGGGCTGGGCTGGGGGAGGGAGGGTTGGCTGGGCTGGGGGGGCCCCCAAATTTCTGTCGCTGTCCCTGTCCCGGGCAGTCTGCACGGGAAGGCGGGAGAGCGGGCGGGACCTGGTCAGAGGAGACGAGACGCTGCCACTGCCCCCCCCGGCCCGCGAGGACCCCCCCGCGGCCCCGCCCCCACCCCCGCCTCACCACCTCTGCCAGGAGCTTGTCCTGTGCTTGGCCCCGCCCCATCCCATGCCCTGGAGCAGTGGGCGGTGCCTGGTATGCTAATGAGGACGAGGCTGCTGTGCACTGGGCCATGAACCTCTCCAGTACTTGGGAGGTGGGGGGTCGCTCTCTGCCCCCTTCCCCCCCAACCCCACTAGCCCTCCTCCCCTACACGACCTCTACCCCTCCCCCACAGCCACCGCGGATTCCTGGCAGCCCCCATTGGCAGAGAAACGAGAGGGGGCTGGAGTCCGCACGCCAGCGCAGCTGATCGACCAGAGTGTCCCGAGCCAGCCGGGCATCCGGCCGCTGGAGCTGCAGCTCGACGACTTCGCCGGGCCAGGTAGGGGGCCGGGGGCGCCCCCCAGCCCAGCCCACCCCCCCCCAGCTCCTGGGAGCAGCCCCCCCCCAGGCATCCCTCGCCCGGCCGAGATGCAGCTGGCTCTGGGGTGGAGCGCAGGGATCCCCTGCCGGGCATGAGAGGGATTCACCCCCACTCTGACCCACAGCGCCCCCTAGTGCGTCTTGGGACCAGTCCTGATTGCCCGGGGAAATCACCCCTGCTGAGCCCCCCGCCCCACTCCCTGCCCCACAGCGCCACCCTGGGACCAGCCCTACCTTCCAGGGGAGAGCACCCCCTGCTGACCCCCCGCCCCCTGCCCCACACCGCCTCATAGTGCCACCCTGGGGCCAGCCCTGCCTTCCAGGGGAGAGCGCCCCCTGGTGAGCCCCCCGCTCCCTGCCCCACACTGCCCCATAGCGCCACCCTGGGACATTGGGGCTGGCACCTGAGGTGTGGGGCAGGCACCAGATTGTTATGCTCTGACCCCTTCTCCCCCCCCGCCCAGGGCTGAGCTCACAACCCCCCCACCTGGTGGAGCACCCCTACCCCGAGGACGAGGGGGGGCCCAACGACGGCAAGACCCCCCCAAACAGCAGCCTGGAGAGCGGGGGACGGGGCCCCCCTGGCCCGCTGCACCCGGAGCTGCAGTACTACATGGGGGCTACATGGGGGCTGGCAGTGGGGCAGGTCTGGCCAGGTAAGGGGGGCAGAGCTGGGGGGTGTCTTTGTTTGTGGGGTGGGGAGGGAGGGGCGGGGTTCCCGGCTGCTCACTGCCCCCCCATCTTTCTCTCAGCAGATGCCAAGTGACCCCCTCAGGCAGGAGGGACTGAGGGGCGAGAGTCCCCCCCCCCCGCCCCACGGGCCAGGCCCAGCCCCATGGCCAGCCAGGTAAGGGCCAGGGAGGGGAGGCAGGACGTTCCACTGCGGGGGGCAGGAGCCTGCCCCACTTAACTCCTGCCCCATGCGGCTACCCCCCTAAGCAGTCCGGGTGCGACTCCCCGTGGGTCCCGCCCCATGTGGGTCCCGCCCCCCGTCCCAGCAGCCTGGGTTCTACCCCATGTGGGTCCTGCTCCCCATCCCAGCAATATGGGTCCTGCCCCCCATCCAAGCAGTGTGGGGCCTGCCCCACGTGGAAGCATGGCCCAGCACCCCTGCGACCCCCCCATCTCCTCTCCCTGCAGGCTTGGCCCGGGAGGACCTCCCAGCACCATGGGAGACGCTCCGGCCCCACGGCGCCCCACGGGCCCCCCCGCCGCCGTGCAGAAGACCAAGGTGCCGCTCGCCAAAGCCAGCTATGGGCAGCGGGGCCTGGAGCCGCCGAGTCCCCCGCAGCGCCCGGCCGGTGAGCCCCCCATGTCCCCCCGATCCTCCCCATGGCGCCCGGCCGGGGAGTTCCCCCTGCCCCACGGCACTCAGCTCCCTGCCCCACAGCGCCCCCTAGCGCCGCCCTGGGGCCAGCCCTGCTTACCAGGGGAAAGCGCCCCCTGCTGAGCCCCATGCCCCACTCCCTGCCCCCTAGCACCACCCTGCCTCTCAAGGGAGGGTGCCCCCTGCTCCCCCTCCCACTCCTGCCCCACAGCACCCCCTGGGGCCAGCCCTGCCTGCCAGGGGAGAGCGCCCCCTGCCCCACAGCGCCCCCTATTGCCACCCTGGGGCCAGCTCCTGCCCCCCAGCTCACCCCATCTCTCTCCCAGGGGGCAAGGGGGGTTCCTGTCCCCCCGGCAGATGGCCAAGGCCTCCCGCCTGCTGCGGCTGTACCAGGCCAGGGGTCGGGCGGACCCCTCCTCCGAGGAGCTCTACGCCTCCCTGCGCTCCTGCGACGGGTAAGGCTGGCACCGAGCCCGCCCCGGGGACCCCCCGGGGGACTACAACTCCCAGGGTGCACTGCTGGACCCCACGTTGCATGCTGGGAGGTGTAGTCCAAAACCTGCTGTTGTTCACCTGCCACACAAACCTTAGGCTATGGGTCCAGGTGATGGGGGGATCCCCACATCGAACCCCCACTCCAGGCTGGGAGCCAGGACTCCTGGGTTCTCTCCCCGGCTCTGGGAGGGGAGTGGGGTCTAGTGATTAGAGCGGAGATCTGGGAGCCCGGACTCCTGGGTTCTGTCCCCGGCTCTGGGAGGGGAGTGGGGGCTGGTGGGTTAGAGCAGGGGGGGCTGGGAGCCAGGACTCCTGGGTTCTCTCAGCCCCGAGCTCCAGTCCTGTCTGCTGCCCCCCAGGCCTGACGTGAAGGGCGACAGGGGCCACGGGAACCCAGCCGCCCGCAAGAACCTCGACCCCCGGCTGCCCGAGGCTGGCAGGAGGGAGGTGAGTCTGCCGGGGGCGCCATGGGGCTGTAGTGTGTGGGGGGGATGGTGAGGGGGCAGGGCGCTGTCAGTGTTGGGCACCATGGGGGGCTGGACTCGGTGGGTTCTGGCCACCGGGGGGTGCTGTGGGGCTGGGCTCTGCGGTTGGTGGGCTCTGGGATTGCTATGGAGCAGGGGGCCGGGTGCTCACCCTCCCCCCGTCTCCCACAGGTGGGGGCCCCCCGGTGCCCAGCCGGCGCCCGGCCCGCCCCTGAGAAGACCCACGGCCCTGCCAAGGGCGGGCGGAAGGCGACTGTGTGGCGATGAAGTGGGGTCCCGGCGGGAATCCTGGTGCCCGCACCTTGCACCCCCCGTTCTCAGACCGGTTGCCATGTTGGGTTGGCGCCCGGGGGGCAGATGTGGGGTAGGGCTGCCCCCCCGCCTTGTGTTCTGTTGTTGTAAGTTATTTCCTCCCCCCTGTTGGGGGCTGTTGGTTATTTTTCTAAATAAAGAGTTGGTTTTTCTAAATAAAGAGTTGGTCTGTGGGAGTTGGCACACACATCCCTCCCACAGACACACACAAAAACACATATCCCCTCCACGCACATCCCAGCAAACAACCCATATGTACACAACCTCCATGCACAAATCCCAACACACAACCTCTACACACAGACACACACACACACACACACAACCTGTACACAAATACCAACACACACCCAACACATGCTACACACACACCAACATAACCTCCATGCACAAATCCCAACACACCGACCTCTACAGGTACGCCCCATACAACCTCAACCTACACACACCACACGCACAACCCCCTACACACACACACCAACAAACAACCTACACACACAACCTCCACGCACAAATCCCAACACACCGACCTCTACAGGTACGCCCCATACAACCTAAACCTGCACACACCACACGCACAACCACCCACACACATATACCAACAAACAACCTACACACACAACCTCCACGCACAAATCTCTCCACACATCCTCCCTCCAAACACACCCTCCACACGTACACAACTTCCATGCACAAATCCCAATATACAACCTCCACCCCCCCACAACCTGCACACACATCCCTCCCACAGACACACACACAAACACATATCCCCTCCACGCACATCCCAGCAAACAACCCATATGTACACAACCTCCATGCACAAATCCCAACACACAACCTCTACACACAGACACACACACACAATCTGTACACAAATCCCAACACACACCAACATAACCTCCATGCACAAATCCCAACACACAACCTCTACACACAGACACACACACACAACCTGTACACAAATCCCAACGCACACACTCTCCACTCCCCCACCCCTCCACACACATGCACACACGCAAAACACACACAACCTCTCCACACTCCTGTACACTCCCCCCACCTGCTCTCCACCCCCCATGCACAACTTGCTCTAACCCCCACCAACACACAACCTGCTCTCCTCGCACACAGACCCACACCCAGCCTGCCCCAGGGCACCAACCCCCCCCGACCCCCACAGCCTGCAGGCCCATCCGGCCCCATGGCTCTCCTCCCCCCGCATGTGCCCCCCTGTGATCCCCAGCCCCACAGCTCCCCTCCCCCCCGCAAATCCCCATCTTCCTGGGCACCCCCATCTCCCCCCCCCGGTACCCTCCATTCCCTCCTCCAGCCCCCATGACCCCCATGCGCCACCATTGCCCCATAGACGTCGGCACCCTCACGTACCCTCAGCACTCCATCCTTCCCCCCCCCAGCACCCCATTCCCCCCCCGGCACCCCATCCCTCCTCCCCCCACCCCCAGCAGCCCCATCTGCTCGCTCCGCTCTCCCGGCACCGTCTGCCTGGCTGGGCTGGGAACTGGCCGGCCCTGTCCTCCTGCCCCCCAGGCTCCCCCCCAGCTCCCCCCACCCTCAGGACCCATAAGCTGATTAGCTCAACAAAGACACAGGGGGAGGATTATGGGTGTTAAACTCCCCCCCCGCCCAATCCCCAGCCTCCGGCAGCCCCGTCCACCCGGAGGGGGGGGGGCGGCAGGAGACCGGCCGGGGGGGGCCGCGGGCCCCAAAATTTCTGTCGCCGGCCCTGCCCCCTACACCCGACCCACCCCTCCCTCCCAGAGACATGCCGAACGCACTCCCCAGACCCCGCCCCGCGACGACCCCCCCCCGCCCCTCCCCCCACGGCACGGCGCCGCTTCCGGGAGCCCCTCCCAAAGCTGCCAATCACTGTGCTTGGTCCCGCCCCCATCCAATGCCCTGGAGCAGTGGGTGGTGCCTGGTATGCTAATGAGGACGAGGCTGCTCTGTGCTCTGCAGCGAACCGCTCCGGGACTTGGGGGGTGGGGGGGTCGCTCTCTGCCCCCTTCCCCCCCCCCCACTAACCCCACTCGCCACCCTCCCCTACACGACATCTACCCGTCCCACAGCCACCCCGGATTCCCGGCGGTGCCCATCCGGGGGAGAAAGGCGGGGGGGGGGCTGGAGTCACCCTGAGGTGAAGAGCCGGCGGCCCCCTGTGGGTGCTGCAAACCCAACACTTTTGACTTTAGAAAAATAACTAATTGTCCCCTTTAGAGCATTGTCATTGATCCTGCAAAACCCAACTCTTCTTTAACTACAAAAATAGAAACAACTGGGGGGGGGGGAGGCTGCGCGGGGCTGTCTCCGGTCACGTGACGGAGCGGCTAGCGCGGATGCAGAAAGACAGGCTGTGCCAGGCGGGGGCCCTGCATGAGCAGCACCGCTACCCCCCCCGCCCCCCAGTTGGGTGTTGGTTATTTAAATAAAGAAGAGTTGGGTTTTGCAGCACCCCCTGGGGGCAGTGGGGCTGGGTGTGGGTGGGTGTGTTATTGTAGGGTCTCTGTGGGCACTGGGATGGTGTGCGGATGTTTGTTATTGTAGGGTCTCTGTGGGCACTGGGATGGTGTGTGGAGGTTTGTTATTGTAGGGTCTCTGGGACCGCTGGCTCTGCGTGTAGGGGCGATCCTGTGGGCTGGCCTGTTGTGGGGGGAAGGCAACATGACCCCCAGCGCCCCCCACTTCCACTGGATGCAGCCCAGCTACATCTCTGTGCCCCCCTGCTCCCCAGAGGCAGTCTGGGACTGCAAGTCAGGAGTGAGGGGCACCGAGCCAGGTGTGGCAGGGGCAGGGCAGGGGCTGCGGGTCGGGAGTGAGCTTGGTGGGAATCTCGCACGTGCTCGCACACTGGTAAGTGCTCGCTGCATGCGCTGATGTGCGGGGGAGTCACCCCATGCGAATTGCAACGGCTGGGGCAGGGCTGGGCGAGGGAGGGGGAAGAGGCACTCTCTCCCCCCCCCCGATATGAGGCACATACCCTTGGAGGATACACTAACCCCCTCCCTGAGCTGGGGAGAGAACCCAGGAGTCCTGGCTCCGATTCCCCTCTGATCTAACCCACCAGCCCCCACTCCTGTCCCAGAGCCAGGAAGAGAACCCAGGCGTCCTGGCTCCCAACCGCCTCCTGCTCTAACCGCTAGGCCCCACTCCCCTTCCAGAGGTGGGGAGAGGACCCAGGAGTCCTGGCTCCCAGCCCCCCCTGCTCTGACCCACCAGCCCCCACTGCCCTCCTAGAGGAAAGGCTAAGAATTCAGTTGTCCAGATTCTTGACATACACGTGTCCCCGCCCTGCCCGGGGTGTCTGGATCTGCCTAGGGGATAACAACCTACTGTTGTGACCAACCTCCTCCCCAGCTCACAAGAAAGGGGTCTGTGCCGGGGTTCTAGAGTCTCGAACCCAGCCGATGAGGGGGCTGTAGCCAAACGCATAGGCGGGGGGGGCAGAGTTAAGGTGAAATGGACGTCCTTAATGCCCAGACTTCGCCCCGCCATTGGGGCTTATGCAAGTGAAAGAGCTGGAGGCCCCTCATTGATTCACCGGTGGCCCCTGTGAACGTGCGGGTCACTGCCCGCTAACACCCCTCCCCCACGAATCTGGTTGCCATGGCGAGGGAGTGGGCCCGATTTTCCTCCTTCCCCGGTGGTGCCATGTTATGCAACTCACCCCCACTCCTTGGTATAGGGATGCCTCATTTGCATAGAGCCCCCCAGTATCAGGGGGTGCCCCAACAGGGACATGGGTCATGGCTTACGGGGGGGATACCCAGCCCTTACAGCCTACAAAATAGGGGTCCAGGTGGAGGGGGGAGAGGGAAAGTGGGGTGCACAGAACCCCATGGCATGGAGGGGGGTGAGGCAGGTGAAGGGTGCCCCCTATACCCTGCAGTGGCACCCACCCCCAGTACCCCACGCCTGCTTTGGGGTTCCCCTCCCAGGACCCCCCCTTTTCTCCGCTGCCCCCCCGGTGGCGCCCCCTACTTGTAGCCCATGGCAGGACGGGCGCTCGGCAGCTCCCCTGGTGGCAGCCCCGCCTCCAGCAGATAACTCTCCACCCACCCCCAGCACCTGGCCCGGGGTGAGCGCCGGGTCCCGCCCCTCCGGGCCCATCTGGCTGCGCCGCCACCCGCCCTCTCCCTGCCCGCCCTCGCCACGCCCGCCTTTGCCCTTCTTGGCGCCGGGCAGCCTGTAGAGCTCGTCCACGCTCAGCTTGGCCCCCGCCGCGCCCCACGGCCCCCCGCGAGGTGGCGAACATGGCCCGGTGCACCCCGCGCCGGCTCCCTCGTGTGGCTGGGTCTTGGAGTCCCTATATGGCCGATATGGCCCTGGGGGAGGGGCTACCTGTATTGTCCTGGGGAGGGGGAGTCCCTATATGTCCCATATGGCCCTGGGGGAGGGGGTCCCTCTATTGTCCTGGGGAGGGGGAGTCCCTATATGGCCCATATGGCCCTGGGGGAGGGGCTCCCTGTATTGTCCTGGGGAGGGGGAGTCCCTATATGTCCCATATGGCCCTGCGGGAGGGGGTCCCTGTATTGTGCTGGGGAGGGTGAGTCCCTATATGTCCCATATGGCCCGGGGGGAGGGGGTCCCTGTATTGTCCTGGGGAGGGGGAGTCCCTATATGTCCCATATGGCCCTGGGGGAGGGGGTCCCTGTATTGTCCTGGGGAGGGGGAGTCCCTATATGGCCCATATGGCCCTGGAGGAGGGAGTCCCTGTATTGTCCTGGGGAGGGGGAGTCCCTATATGGCCCATATGGCCCTGGGGGAGGGGATCCCTGTATTGTCCTGGGGAGGGGGAGTCCCTATATGTCCCGTATGGCCCTGGGGGAGGGCTCAGCGGAGGGGGGGAGCTGCCCTTCTTCATGCCCTCAAGCAAGATGGCAGCGCGGCGGCTCATCTAGCGAGATCTCCTCCGAGATCACGAGCTCTCGCTCTCTGGCGCGTGGTGCGGCGCCGGGAGCGGTTGGTCGGTTGCCAGGGGCAACGCCGAGGGCCGGGGCGCGCGGAGCCTGAGCGAGAGCGACAGAGCGCGCGGCGGGGGTGGGCGCGCGGGGCGAGGGTTCCACGGGGGTTCCACTGAGGGAGGAGGGGGGATGGGGGCGGAGGAGTTCCACAGGGGGAGGGGGAGTCTCTGTGGGGGGAGCGGGGGGGTTCCACTGAAGGGGGAGGGGGAGTCTGTGGGGGCCACGGAGATGGGGGCGGGGGTTCCACTGAGGGGGGAGGGGGAGTCACTGTGGGGGGGATGGGGGTGGGGGGTTTCCACTGAGGGGGGAGGGGGAGTCTGTGGGGGCCACGGAGATGGGGGCGGGGGGTTCCACTGAGGGGGGAGGGGGAGTCACTGTGGGGGGGCGCGGGGATGGGGGCGGGGGGTTCCACTGAGGGGGGATGGGGAGTCTGTGGGGGGGCACGGGGATGGGGGTGGGAGGTTCCACTGAGGGGGGAGGGGGAGTCTGTGGGGGGCATGGGGATGGGGGCAGGGGGTTCCACAGGGAGGGCGGGGGGGAAGGGGGAGTCTGGGGGGAGCAGAGGGGTTCCATGAGGGTGGTTTTGGGGAGGGGGCAGTATGGGGGCCACGGGGATGGGGGATTGCACAAGGGGGGAGGGTGTAGTGATTGGGGAGTCTCCATGGGGGGGCGCTGGGTTGGGGGATACTAGGAGGGGGGGAAGGGGGAGTCGCTATGAGGGGCGCCCACCCTGTGTGAAACCCACAATCTGAACCCTACAGCATTCTACTGGGGGGGGCAGGTGGATGGAGGCGGGGGGGTTCCATGGGGGTGGCGGTGATGCAGGGGGCTATGGGGGACAATGGGGACTGGGGGGTTCCATGGGGGGTTATGTGGGGGGGGGACGGGAGATGGGGACTCCATGGGGGGCGATGGGGGAGACTCCCCAGGGAGGATGCAGGGGGACCCGGTGCTGCCTTGGGTCACCCCAGCTTGACGCCTTTGCTCCCCCCCCCGCTGGGCCCCACCCAGAGGATCCTGCCTGCGTGGGGGGCGCCTGGCGATGCCCCTGGTCAGTGGGCTGGTGCCCGCCCGCTTCCTGACCCTCACGGCGCATCTCGTCATCGTCATCACCATCTTCTGGTCCCGGGTAAGAGACCCCGACGACGCCCACCCTGAGTGACACTCACAATCGGCACCTTACCACACCACACCCCCGACGACGTCTACCTGTGTGACACCCACAGTCGGCAGCCTACAGCATGCCTGCCCGACAACACACCCCCTGTGTGACACCCGCAATCTGCAACCTACGGCATGCCACCTATCCACCCTGACAATGCACACCCATGTGACACCCACAGTCTACACCCAGACAGAATGCATGTCCATCCACCCAGACATCACACCCATGTGATGCCCACAACGTATACCTATACAGCACACCCGTCTACCCATCCAGCATGCCCACTCGTCCACCACAACACACACCCGTATGACATCCACAAGGTACACCTATATAGCACACCCGCCTGTACACTGAGACGATGCACATCCATATAGCACTTTGACCTGGAAACACCCGCCCATCCTAACAGCACATACCTGTGAGGTACACCCCTACAGCGTGCCTGTTCGCCCACCGCAAGGATGTACACTCATAAGACGTACAGCTGTACATGTCTGTCCCGATGACACACACCTTTCTGATACCCGCACCTATGAAGTACACCCGTACAACGCACTGACCCTGATGACGTACAACCGCATGATGCCTGTGATGCAGACCCACCCCGACAACTCACACCTGTATGACGACCATGCCTACAACACACACCGCCATATCACACCCGCCCTTACAACGCCTGTGCCTGCAATACATCCCCATATCATATACCCATCCCGACAATGGCCGCCTGCCCCAACAACGCCCACCCATATAATGTCCATCCATGTGACGCACCACCTGTACAATGTGCACAGCTGCCCCAGCAACACCCGCCTGCCACTATCCCCTGTCACGCACGTACAGGTCTCCCAACACACTCACCACCTAACACGGTGTACACCATCCTCCAACATGCACCCCTCATGCAGCAGGGCTTCCACCTCACCCACACACCGTGCCCCCGCCACCTGTGGTCACTTTCCAGAGGTGAGAGGAGGGGGTATGGGGAGCCCCCACTGAACACAGGCGGCAGGAATCAAGGAGGTTGTGGCTGCAGGGAGGTGGGTGGAAACAATGTGGATCAGGACTCCTGGGTTCTCTCCCCGGCTCTGGGAGGGAAGTGGGGGGCCGGTGGGTTAGAGCAGAGGGGTCTGGGAGCCAGGACTCCTGGGTTCTCTCCCCGGCTCTGGGAGGGGAGTGGGGGCTGGTGGGGTATAGAAAAGGGGGCTGGGAATCAGGACTCCTGGGTTCTCTCCCCAGCTCTGGGAGGGGAGTGGGGGCTAGTGGTTAGAGCAGGGGCAGGGTGGGAGTCAGGATAGCATCTTTTCTCCTGCCCTCCGATTCTACCCCAGCTCGCCCTCCGCTGAGTGTCACACCCGGGCCGATCTTGCTGCCCCGTCTTGCAGGACAACAACGTCCGGGCCGGGCTGCCCCTGCAGTACACCCAGCAGCAGTACCAGCGCCAGGACCTGGAGTGAGTCAGCCGGGGGCTGGCGGGACACCAGGGCGAGCGGAGGGGGGTGGGGGGGGACAACAGGTCTGGGTCTACAGCAGGACGGGGGGCACCTGGGGTCTACAGCAGGGCATGGTGAGAGGATGCTGGGAGGGGGGAGAAATGGGCTGAGAGAGGTGGGGGAAGATTGCGGGGGGTGGGGAGACCAGGGCGGGCAGGACCTGGGGGTCGCGCCCAGCCCCCTGTGACCCCGTGTCGCCCGTCTGGGCGCCGGCCCCAGGCTGGTGGTGGCCCTGTCGGTGACCCTGGGCTTGTTCGTGGTGGAGCTGGCCGGCTTCTTCTCCGGGGTGTCCATGTTCAACAACACCCAGACTCTGCTGTGTATCCTTCCGCCTGTTGGGGGACGAACGCTGAACACGCCCCCCCCCCCCCGTATGGTGTTACAGCATCACCCGGACCTGCCTGACCCCCTCACACAACACAATGACTTGTCCCCAGGGGGCCCCACCTCTGTTCTGCACTGGCTCAGGGGGGCGGGGAATGGGGCGGTGGCCTGTCCCCTCTAGGGGGCGCCGACTCCCACCCGGCCCCAGGGTGGGACTGGCTGGCTCAGGGGGGCGGGGAATGGGAGGGACGGGGTCCGCTCAGCTGACCCCAGACCATCACCCTGGTTAGCACCGTTGCCATCCCCAGCGGAGAGACCGGGGCCTGGAGGGGTACAGGGGAGAATGGATGGGGGGCAGCCCCCTGCCCCGCCCCAGCTGCATCAGCCCCCCCATCGGTCCCAGTTGTTGATCCCTGACTCTGCTCCCCCCCAGCCATCGGGGCTCACGCCGCCGCCGCCGTGACACTGCTCTTCTTCCTCTTGGACCAGTGGGGCAGCAGCCTCGACTGGGGGATCTTTGCCTTCTGCAGGTCAGTGGCGCCCCCTAGAGGGGACAGGCCCCTGCCCCCTTCCCCGCCCTCCTGAGCCGGCCAGTCCCTGCCCTGGGGCCGGGTGGGGCCAGCGCCCCCTACAGGGTTCTCTCCACGCCGGGTTATTTCCCAGCACTGGCCGCTCACTGCAGCGCCTCCGTCTGCCTCTCCTTCCTCACCTCAGCGCGCTGGCTGGGAGAGCGCCGCCTACTGGTACATCCTGGCCGCCTGCAGGTAGATGCCCCCCCGAGGGGCATGGGTGGGGGGGCCCGAGGGGAACGTCCTGGCACTGACCCCACCACCCTTGTGCCCCCAGCGCCCTGCCCGCAGCCTTCCAGATCCTGCTCTTCGTCTCCGTCTTCGGGTACAAGAGGAATCCACTATGAGCCGCCCCCCCCGGGAGGTCTGTGCCCCCGGCCCCACGGGCTCTGAGCCGCGGGGGCGGATACGCCACATGGGGAGCTCGCCACGCCCGCCGTGCCCCACAGGCCTGGCGCTGGACGGGGGCCGCATGGGGCTGTCAGGACCCGGTGCTCTGCCTCTAGGGGGCAGGGCTGAATTAGCCCCATAGGAGCCTACAGTGGCCTGTACCAGGACACCCCAGAGGCAACAGGCGGTACTGCACCCTGTGTCAGTCCTATAGCCACCTACAGTGCCCCCCCAGAACAACCCCATGGGCAACAGGCGGTACTGCACCCTGTGTCAGTCCTATAGCAACCTACAGTGCCCCCCAGGATACCCCCATGGGCAACAGGCGGTACTGCACCCCGTGTCAGTCCCATAGCAACCTACAGTGCCCCCCCCAGGACACCCCCATGGGCAACAGGCAGTACTGCACCCTGTGTCAGTCCCATAGCAACCTACAGTGCCCCCCCAGGACACCCCCATGGGCAACAGGTGGTACTGCAGCCTGTGTCAGTCCTATAGCAAACTACAGTGCCCCCCCAGAACACCCCCATGGGCAACAGGCAGTACTGCACCCTGTGTAAGTCCCATAGCAACCTACAGTGCCCCCCCAGAACACCCCCATGGGCAACAGGCAGTACTGCACCCTGTGTCAGTCCTATAGCAACCTACAGTGCCCCCCCAGGACACCCTCATGGGCAACAGGCGGTACTGCACCCTGTGTCAGCCCCATAGCAACCTACAGTGCCCCCCCCCAGGACACCCCCATGGGCAACAGGCAGTACTGCATTCTGTGTCAGTCCCATAGCAACCTACAGTGCCCCCAGGAGACCCCCAGGGGCAACAGGCGGTACTGCAGCCTGTGTCAGCCCCATAGCAACCTATAGTGCCCCCCCAGGAGACCCCCATGGGTAACAGGCAGTACTGCAGCCTGTGTCAGTCCCATAGCAACCTCCAGTGCCCCCCAGGAGACCCCCAGGGGCAACAGGCGGTACTGCACCCTGTGTCAGCCCCATAGCAACCTGCTGCTCCCCACCCAGGACACCATGAGGATCAGGAGGAGTTACTCCACCTGGTGTGAGCCCCACAGCAGCCTGCATCGCCCCCCGGTGGCAGCAGGAGGTACTGCACTGTTTATCAGTCCCATGGGACCCTGCAGCGCCCCTCCCAGGGCACCCCAGTGGCAGCAGGAGGTACTGCACCGGGCAGTGCATCTGCCCCACTGACGCAGGAGCCCACCCTGCCCCCGGAATAAAACTGGCTTTCCTAACCAGAGTTGGGGTCTGTTCCAGTCTGCTCCCCCCTCCCCTGTGGGCTGGGGGGGCAGAACTCACATGGGAAGGAGTTTGGGGGTGATCCCATAAGAAGGGCTGATTAGGCAGGGAGCGCTCTCCTCTCACAGCTCTCCCCAGGGGGGCTGTCAGTTAGGCTGGGCATCAGCAGAGCTGTGGGTCAGGAGTGGGGGGCACCAGCAGAGCTAGGGGGCTGGACTGGCAGGGGCTACTGGTCAGGAGTGAGGGGAAACAGCAGGGCTGGGCTGGCAGGGGGCTGGGGGGTGGGAGTGAGGGCCACCGGCAGAGCTGGGGGGGGCTGACTGAATATATGGGGCTGAGACCAGGAACTCAAGGACTGTGTTGAATGGATCAGCCATTAACACCATAAACACCCTCCGCTCCCCCTGCACACGGGCGCTGTTGGGTCCATTGCCCCCCACTTCCCACCTGGGCAGTAGTGGGGAGCAGAGCGAGGGGGGCCTCCCCAGCACACCCCCCATGGGGAAACCACAGATCCACCAGCTACACCCCCTCCATCCGTTCCTGTGTCGTCTGTCCCTCCCAATTCACCCATCCCCCAACACCCCCCAAGTGTGGTCTGAGCAGTGCCCGGCGAGACGGGGCCCCGATCTCGGTGGGGGGGGGTCTGGAAGGTGACCTGTAGACTGAATACCCGGTGCCACCGTGCAGGGATGTGCAGTGGGACGGTGTGAGGCCCCCCGCCCGTCACTCTGACGCCCAGCGAGCTGTGGGGAGAAACACAGTCGTGTGAAACCCGCAGGACGTGCAGTTAAAGGGCCGGTGCTCATACTGGGGGGAGGGCAGGAGTCACAAGAGTAGCTCCCTGGAGCCACAGGTCAGTGCCCTGGCATGACGTGAGTGTGATGGGGCTCAGAGCTGGCCCCCACCAGCAGCAAGGCCAGAAAGGGGGGGCTCCATCCCTGCTCCCATGGAAGGTTGTGGGGGCTGCAAAGCAGAAGGACCAACGTTGGGGGTGTACTATTTATATAGATAGTATAAATTTATACTATTGATACTCTACCCCCCTTCTGCAGACAGACTTTTCTCTTGGAAAGACGAAATATTCTTCATGGTTTTTTTTAAATCAATCTGGCCCCTTCATTCCTTCTTTAGGTTCTGCCGGACACGTTTGTCCTAAGAAATAGCAGCTGCGGTCTTCAGAGGGAGGCTTTTTACGCCTTCAGCCCCGGTCCAGCTGCCTCGGCAGCAATGGGTTTGAGATCCTGTGCCTGTGGACTCTGAGTCCGAAAGACTCTTGATCGCACATCTTCTGGGAGAGGATCGGGGACACGTTTGTTTAGTTCTTCACTCATCTTCCTCATCACTTATCGGTGCTGTCGGCCCACGACAATATCTCGAGACCATCTGCGTGAAGATTGAAGTGATCTAGTCAGTTGCCTCCGTTTGCTTCCAAAGCCTCACAAGGTTTCGCACATCCCTGCAGGATTTGTCATGAAGCATGTCAGAGACCAGGGACAAAATCTACTCCTGCGCTTCACTAGGATGGCGATAAGAAAAAAACGAATGAGAATTTCCTTGCCTGCCCCCCTGTTGGGCGAGGGGAGGTTTTCATCTCGGGTTTTGTGTTATTTATAATCTTTGGTCACTGAAAACAAAACAGTCCGATCCTCAGTGGCTGTTGAAGTCTATGGAGAGGCGATTCATTCACTTCCCCATCCCGAGTCCAGCGCCGTCCTTCAGCACCGAGCGGGAGAAGGAGCAGCGGGTGCCCCCCACGCTCAACACCCCCGAGCGGCCCCGGCCAAAGTTCATGGCTCACACGGGACCAGGGCGGGCCGCGGCTCTGGGCCCCCTGCTGATGCCCCCTCCAGCGGGGAGAGGGGGGGTCCCCGCGCCCCTCCTGCGGTTCGGCTCCCGTTTATATAAACCTCTAGTTTATATTTTCATGTGGCTGGAAAGGTTTTACTATCAAGTGCTGACTTTAGTTAACGTTCGTGGGGTTGCTCTGGTGGGCGGGGGGGGTTGCGGAGCTGCTCGGGAGGAGGGAGCCGGCGCGGGGCTGCTCGGGCGGGCGGGGGGGGGGTCCCCGGAGCTGCTCGGTAGGTCGGAGGCTTAACGTCACATGCCTCCTCACTAGCCCACAATGGACCTAGCGAGGTCGATTTCAGCTACTCCTCTCGTTAGGGAGGAGAACCAAAGTCAATTTTAAGGTCCCTTTAAATCGACTTTAAGGACATGCATGTGAGGACGGGCACAGGCTTAAATCGACTTTAGCTTGATAAAGTCAACTTTAAGCCCTAGTGGGGACCTGCCCCAAGAAACCTTTAACTAAAGTCAGCACTTGATAGTAAAACCTTTCCAGCCACATGAAAATATAAACTAGAGGGCTCCTGGTGAGTTATTCCCTTGGTGAACCCACAGAGGGGGGGATGCCTGGACACCCCAGGGTGATCTCACCCCCCACACGCTGTACGGGGGCCCTTCCCCTCCCCCCTCCCCAGCAGATGCCCCCTTTCCCCTCCCCCACCGTCTCTGAGCCAACCTCAGCTGTTGGCCGCTTGTTCCCTTAAGGAGCTTAGCTAATCTGGTCACTCCGGGCAGCTGCTGTCATGGTGATATGGGGGGGGGCTTGCTTGGCGGGGGGTCTGCCTAGCAGGGGGTGCTGGGTGAAAAGTGGGGCTCATCGGGGTGTCTAAAACTAGGTGCCTCAGGGTTCCCAAAAATCACTGACCTGTGAAAATGAGGGACCCCTGGTGAAAAATCATTTCCCTTGTGAAAATCTCTTGTGAGACAGGGACCACTCGTGAAAAATCATGGGGGAAATCACTGGCCCGGGAGACCTCTCGTGAAAATCATGGGCCGCTTGGGAAAATCTCCCGGCTCCCGTGAGACCCAGTCCTTGTGAAAACACGGCTGGTGAGAATCCACTGCCCGGGGGGAAGGGTGCTGGGGTCCCTGCCCCTCCGTGCCCCTTACAGTGGGGGGCAGGGCAGTTTACATGCCACAGTCCCTATAGCCCGGGATGGGGGGCGGAAGAGGGGGGCATGGTGTGGGGAGGGGCAGGGCCTGTGGAGTAGGTAGGGAGAGGCGATCACCCTGCCAGGGCTCCCCCTGCTATGGGGGTTCACCACGGGAATGGCTGATGGGGGGACATGCCCCTTGGGGGTAGCGAGGGGGGGTCATGGTTAATGAGGCACAGCAAGGAGAGGGGGGGTCAAAGGGGCACCGCATGGCAGCTGCCCAGTCCCCCGGGCTAAGCCGGCTCCACGTGGCTTCCCGGGGCGGGGAGAGTGTCCGGGCAGCGGGAGCCAAGCGCACCCAGGGCGCACGGGGGAGAAGGAGCAGGGCGCACGGGGAGCCGGCGCTCCGAGACCCGGGCGATAAGGCGCAGGGCGCTCCAAGACCTGGGCGCACAGGGCAAAAGGTGCCGGGCGCTCCAAGACCCGGGCGCATGGAGGGAAAGACACCAGGTGCTCCAACACCCGGGCGCATGGAGGAGCCGGCGCAGGGCGGTCTGGGGCACACAGAGGAGACGGCACGGGGCGTTCCAAGACCCGGGCGCATGGGGAGCCGATGCGGGGCGCTCCAACACCCAGCCGCACGGAGGAGCCGGCGCGGGGTGCTCCAAGACCTGGGCGCACGGGGGAGCCGGCGTGGGGCGCACCGGGCCATGTTTGCCACCTCCTCCCGGGGGGGCCGCGGGGCGCGGCGCGGCGGGGGCAAGCTGAGCATGGACGAGCTCTATGGGCTGCCTGGCGCCAAGAAGGGCAAAGGCGGGCGGGGCGAGGGCGGGCAGGGAGAGGGCAGGTGGCGGCGCAGCCAGGGGGGCCCGGCGGGGCGGGACCCGGCGCTCACCCCGGGCCAGGTGCTGGAGGCGGCGCGGCGGCTGCTGGAGCGGTGGTGGCTGGCGAGTTACCTGCTGGAGGCGGGGCTGCCGGCCGGGGAGCAGCAGAGCGCCCGCCCTGCCATGGGCTACAGGTAGGGGGCGCCGCTGGGGTGGGGGCAGTGGAGAAAAGGGGGGTCCTGGGAGGGGAACCCCAAAGCAGGCACGGAGTACTGGGGGCGGGTGCCACTGCAGGGTATAGGGGGCACCCTTCACCTGCCTCACCCCCTCCATGCCATGGGGTTCTGTGCACCCCACTTTCCCTCTCCCCCATCCACCTGGACCCCTATTTTGTAGGCTGTAAGGGCTGGATATCCCCCCCATAAGCCACAACCCATGTCCCTGTTGGGGCCCCCCCCCGATACTGGGTGGCTCTATGCAAATGAGGCGTCCCTATACCAAGGAGCGGGGGTGATTTGCATAACATGGCACCACCGGGGAAGGAGCAAAATTGGGCCCGCTACCTCGCCATGGCAACCAGATTCGTGAGGGGGGGCGGGGGTTAGGGGGCAGTGACCTGTTCGCAGGGGCCACCGGTGAATCAATGAGGGGTCTCACCCCACCAGATCTTTCACTTGCATAAGCCCCGAGGGCGGGGCAAAGTCTGGGCATTAAGGATGTCCATTTCACCTTAACTCTGCCTCCCCCCCCCGCCTATGCGTTTGGCTACAGCCCCCTTGTCGGCTGGGTTCAAGACTCTAGAACCCCGGCACAGACCCCTTTCTTGTGAGCTGGGGAGGAGACTGGTCACAACAGTAGGTTGTTATCCCCTAGGCAGGTCCAGACACCCCAGGGCGGGGCGGGGGCATGTGAATGTCAAGAATCTGGACAACTGGGTTCTTAGCCTTTCCTCTGGGAGGGCAGTGGGGGCTGGTGGGTCAGAGCAGGGGGGGCTGGGAGCCAGGACTCCTGGGTCCTCTCCCCACCTCTGGAAGGGGAGTGGGGCCTAGCGGTTAGAGCAGGAGGTGGTTGGGAGCCAGGACGCCTGGGTTCTCTCTCTGACTCTGGGTCAGGAGTGGGGGCTGGTGGGTTAGATCAGAGGGGAATCGGAGCCAGGACTCCTGGGTTCTCTCCCCAGCTTGGGGAGGGGGTTAGTGTATCCGCCACGGGCATGTGCCCCATATTGGGGGGGGCGCCTCTTCCCCCTCCCTCGCCCAGCCATGACAATTCGCACGGGGTGACTTCCTCACACGTCGGCTCATGCAGCCAGTGTGCGAGCACGTGCGAGATTCCCACCGAGCTCACTCCCGACCTGCAGCCCCTGCCCTGCCCCCGCCACACCTGGGCCAGTGCCCCTCACTCCTGACTTGCAGCCCCACACTGCCTCTGGGGAGCAGGGGTGCACAGAGATGTAGCTGGGCTGCATCCAGTGGAAGTGGGGGGCACTGGAGGTCAAGTTGCCTTCCCCCCACAACGGGCCAGCCAACAGGATCCCACCCATACACGCAGCACCAGTGCTCCCAGAGACCCTACAATAACAAACCTCTGCACACCATCCCAGTGCCCACAGAGAAGTTGGGTTTTGCAGCCCCCCCACCGGTACAAAACTGTGGAGGAAAAATGGCAGGTACTACCCCCCCCCCTCCCCCAGTTGGGGGGATTATTCATAAAGCAGAGCTGGGTTTTGCAGAACCCACTGGGGGACATCAGCTAGACACCTCAGGGTGACTCCAGCCCCCCCCGCCTCCTTTCTCCCCTGGATGGGGTCCGCCGGGAATCCGGGGTGGCTGTGGGGGAGGGGTAGAGGTCGTGTGAGGGAGGGGGATGAGTGGCGGTTGGGGGGGGGAAGGGGGCAGAGAGCGACCCCCACCCCCCAAGTCCCGGAGCGGTTCCCTGCACAGGGCAGTTCAGCCTCGTCCTCATTAGCATACCAGGCACCGCCCACTGCTCCAGGGCATGGGGTGGGGGCGGGACCAAGCACAGTGATTGGCAGCTTTGGGAGGGGCTCCCGGAAGCGGCACCGCGCCGTGGGGTGAGGGGCGGGGGGGGCGGTCCTCGCGGGTCGGGGTCTGGGGAGTGCGTTGGGCATGTCTCTGGGGGGAGGAGTGGGGGGGTTGGGTGTAGGGGGCAGGGCCAGCGACAGAAATTTTGGGGCCCGTGCCCCCCCCCACCGGGTGGACGGGTCCTGAGGGTGGGGGAAGCTGGGGGGGGAGCCTGGGGGGCAGGAGGACAGGGCCGGCCAGTTCCCAGCCCAGCCAGGCAGACGGTGTCGGGAGAGCGGAGCGAGCAGACTGGGCTGCTGGGGGTGGGGGGAGGAGGGATGGGGTGCTGGGGGGGGAATGGGGTGCTGGGGGGGAATGGGGTGCTGGGGGGGGAAGGATGGAGTGCTGGGGTATGTGGGGGTGCCGGCGTCTATGGGGCAAGGGTGGCGCACGGGGGTCATGGGGGCTGGAGGAGGGAATGGGGGGTACCGGAGGGGAGATGGGGGTGCCCAGGAAGATGGGGATTCGCGGGGGGGAGGGGAGCTGTGGGGCCGGGGATCACAGGGGAGGCACATCCAGGGGGAGGGGAGCCGTGGGGCCGGCTGGGCCTGCAGGCTGTGGGGGTCGGGGGGGTGCCCTGGGGCAGGCTGAGTGTGGGTCTGTGTGCGAGGAGAGCAGGTTGTGTGTTGGTGGGGGTTAGAGCAAGTTGTGCGTGGGGGGTGGAGAGCAGGTGGGGGGAGTGTGCAGGAGTGTGGAGAGGTTGTGTGTGTTTTGCGTGTGTGCATGTGTGTGGAGGGGTGGGGGAGTGGAGAGTGTGTGTGTTGGGATTTGTGTACAGGTTGTGTGTGTGTGTCTGTGTGTAGAGGTTGTGTGTTGGGATTTGTACACTGAGGTTATGTTGGTGTGTGTGTGTAGGGTGTGTTGGGAGTGTGTTGGGATTTGTGTACGGATTGTGTGTGTGTGTCTGTGTGTAGAGGTTGTGTGTGGGGATTTGTGCATGGAGGTTATGTTGGTGTGTGTGTTGGGTGTGTGTTGGGATTTGTGTACAGGTTGCGTGTGTGTGTGTGTGTGTGTCTGTGTGTAGAGGTTGTGTGTTGGGATTTGTGCATGGAGGTTGTGTACATATGAGTTGTTTGCTGGGATGTGCGTGGAGGGGATTTGTGTTTTTGTGTGTGTGTCTGTGGGAGGGATGTGTGTGCAGGTTGTGGGGGGGTGGAGGTTGTATATTGGGATTTGTGCATGGAAGTTGTGTGCGTGTGGAGGGTGTGTTTGGAGGGAGGATGTGTGGAGAGATTTGTGCGTGGAGGTTATGTGTGTAGGTTGTTTGTTGGTATGTGTGTGTGTGCGTGTGTGTGTAGGGGTTGTGTGTGTGGTGTGTGCAGGTTTAGGTTGTATGGGGGCGTACCTGTAGAGGTCGGTGTGTTGGGATTTGTGCGTGGAGGTTGTGTGTTGTTTGTTTGTTGGTATGTGTGTGTGTGTGTAGGAGTTGTGCGTGTGGTGTGTGTAGGTTGAGGTTGTATGGGGGCGTACCTGTAGAGGTCGGCGTGTTGGGATTTGTGCGTGAAGGTTGTGTGTTAGGGTGGGTGTGTTGTGTGGTGTGGGTGTGTGTCCAGGGCCCAGGGGTTGGAGCTATGGGAGGTGTTGCAAGGGAGCAGGTTGTGGGGGGCTGTGCCGGTGCAGGGAGCCAAGCAGGGATGCGGGGGTCGGCATGCGTGGGACAGGTTGTGGAGGGTTGTTGCAGTCCGTGTGAGGTTGCGTGAGGTGGGGGGGTTGTGTGTTTGGGGGGGCTGAGGGCGGGAGAGAGGGGTGTCTCCATGGATTGGCTATTCCCTTCCACCCCCACCCCCATTGGCATGGAAAGGGGGCACGGAGGGGTCGGAGGGACACATTGACGCTGGCTGGGTGGGAGTTCGGAGGACCCCGGGTGCGGGCTGAGTGGCCCCAGGGAGGAGCCAGGATGTTCGGTGAGGGCTCCCATGGGGCAAGGGTGAGCTGGGGGGCAGAGCCTGGGGAGCGGAAGGGACAGGAGGGCAGAGACTGGCGGAGGAGCCCGGGGAGAAGGGGAGGGACTGGCACTGTCCATCCCCCTCCACCAAGGGGATAACAACCTACTACTGCCGGCCGTGCAAGGCAAAGGAACGCTGGGGGGGGGGGAATTGAGCGCCCTTGGAATTACCCGGGGGGTGCCCCCCATCCGGTACGCCCAGGGCCGGGCCCTGGAAAACGGGCAGAGGGAAGGGGAAATCAAGGCACGGCGCGGCCCCTTGCAGGATTCGCATATGGGGGGGGCTGCGGGTTCAAGGCGGCTGGCCTGGCGCGCCGAGCACCGATTGGGGGGGTCCCCGTGGGGGAAGGGTACCCAGCCCGGGATGAGGGGGAGACACCCGGCCCCAAGGCGCCCCGCGCCGGAGGGTGTGGGGCGGGCACCGCGGGGTGTGTAATCCGCGTTCGCACCAAAGCAGATGAGCGCTAATGGCGGTGGGAGGGGGGAGCAGGGGGCAGTCGTCCGGCCTGGGGGAGGGGCTGGGCGCGGGGGCACGTGGGTTAGAGCAAGGGGGGGCTGGGAGCCAGGACTCCTGGGTTCTCTCCAGGGCTCTGGGAGAGGAGTGGGGGCTGGTGGGTTAGAGCAGGGGGGCCTAGGAGCCAGGACTCCTGGGTTCTCTCCCCGGCTCTGGGAGGGGAGTGGGGGATAGTGGTTAGAGCAGGGTGGTGGGCAGCCAGGACTCCTGGGTTCCCCCGGCACTCAACTGGTGGGGGCTGGCATTCGAGCCTGGCAGCAGGGGCACTATTTTCCGCCGCTGGGCCTCCAGCTGGCAGCTCTCTCCTACAGTTTTCCAAAATCGCATCTCTTGAAAAGATTGGGCAGCCTTCCTCTCGCAATCCGCCGCCAACCTGCGGAGAAGGGGGGGGGTAGCCTGGCCTGGGGAACCCGCCGCCCCACCCCAGAGGTGGGTGCATCTCTGTGCCGGGTCCCTAGGTCACCCGCCACCCCGCCCCAGAGGTGGGTGCATCTCGGCGCTGGGTGAGGGGTCCCCGGGTCCCCTGGTACCTCCTTTCGTGCTGCTGCACGAGTTTCTCCTTCTCTCCCCTGTGGCCTGATATCAGTTTGAGTCGGTTTAACTCATATTCTGTTTCCAACTTGAGCAGCTCATTGCTGTGGCGAGAGGAGGGCCGGGGTGAGCGGCAGGCGCGGCCCCCCGGTGGGGGAGGGATCGGGGGGTGGCGGGGTGCTGGGGGGGGTACCTTTGCCTTTCTTCAAGCACCTGAATCTAGTGCTGGTAGTTTTTTGCTCTGTGTCTGAGCCATACAGTTGATTGGTGTGCCAGTGGTATGGATGTTCTGCCTCTCGTCCACTGGGGCCTTGTGGGGCCAGCCTCCCGCTGCACGGCCTCCTGGGAAGAGAAAGGACCTGGGTGACCTCCAGCCCCCCACTCGCCTTCCAGAGCCGCGGAGAGAACCCAGGAGTCCTGGCTCCAACCACTAGCCCTCACTCCCCAGGGGGGCTGAGAATGGGGGTGGAGACAGGTGGGGTTTGGGGACACAGAAGACAGTGGGGGCAGGACAGAGGAGCCAGGGGGCACAGAGGGGGGTGGGCATGGGGCTAAGGGGAGGATGAGGAGGCCAGACCGGGCCAGGCGAGGGGCACCGGGGAGTCAGCCTGTGTGTGGCCCTTGCAAATCATGTCTGCCTTCTGGTTTCTCAGTTTCCTCATCTATAAAATCGGGATCCTATTTCTCTATCCCACATGAATGATGGAACCACTCCTACTTTGGGGAACATCACAGATTGCTTAGGAAAGTAGGAAGTAATTTCTTAGTAAAGCATATGACAGTATGCATTAAGATCCACTGTTTGAGAGACTGCACATTCGCACAATACTAAGTCACTTCGATACTACAGTGCTGGAGTTTTAGAGAAGGTTTAGACTAAATGAGTTTGAATTAAGGACTATTTGGCAGCCTTAACTCAGAGTGCTTTGTTATGATCAGTGTGAAGGTCAGGCCTTTTTCTTTTGAATGTGTTCTATTTGGCTTATTAATAGCACAGTCTTACTATTTATACTGTAAAGCCACCACTTGGCACTGTGGTTTTCTTCTAACTTCGGGGGGAAGTGTATGCATGGTCTTTCCTGGCCCCCATGCACACCCAATTCATATTAAAAGGTTCCCTGCAAGACTTTAAAATTAAGTGGAATGCAGCTGAATTTAGCTTTTAAAACAAAATCAGCTGTACTCAAGTTAGCAACAGAGGGAAACCAGATATCTCAAAATGCACCCTTCTTTGATATAACAGCTACTGGAGTACAGAGTTGGGCTAAAAGTAGCCAGGAAAATGGTTTGGCAATTATATGGAGCAGTTAAAGTCTTTAAAATATTATTTAACCTTGAGATGAAAACCATACTACCTATAAAACTTCACTTTAGTGAACTCTTCTGGGCTCCTAAGTGCAACAGGGGGAAATGGTAGCTGCAACATCACAGCATAACAGATTGTGGAACATCACAGCAAAATGCCAATGACTTTCTATACTTCATTTTTCTAAAAGGCATATTTACAGTCAGTTACTAACAGAATGACCCATCCCATGCTACTTGGGGAAGTAAATTTTTCAAATCACCTTTAACATAAATTGAAGTCCTAAACACATAAATGTACTGATATTTGGAGAGTGGAAAATGGAAATACCATTGAAGCAGATGGTGAAATAGCTACCTACAGTATTTTGCAAGGCAAGTTCCACCTGTCTGCTTATTCTCAAATATATTAAACTGTTTTAATTAAAAAAAACAAAACAAAAAAAACTACACATACAGAAACACCACTTAACCCTAACTACAGACTAACTCCTAGGGTAGCTTTTTATTGTTTTTGACTTAGAACTACTTGAAGAAAAATGTATTTAAAAGTGTGAAAAGAGAAGTCATTTAAATTTCATTTTTGTTTATAAATTAACCGTTCTTTAATGTATACTGGCGAAAGTATGAAAAATACACTATTAAAACTGTAAAAAATTAATACTACTACAATGAATTTAATTTTAACTGCTGACAGGTATTTTTAAGAGCTATTTATATTTCAATGTAATCCTTACTATACCTGCATCGCTGGCAGAGTCTCCTGAAAAAATAAAACACATTTATCAGTCTTTAGATAAGAGATTCTATAAATCTCCGCCCCCAGGACCCCCTCCCTACCCAACCCCCCCGGTCCCCTGACTACCCCTTCCAGAGACCCCCCCGCCCCAGCACCCCCTCCCTACCCAACCCCCCATCCCCTCACTACCCCCTCCAGAGACCCCCCCACCCCAGGACACCCTCCCCTACCCAACCCCCCCCATCCCCTGACTACCCCCTCCAGAGACCCCCCCGCCCCAGGACCCCTCCCCTACCCAACCCCCCCGTCCCCTGACTCCCCCCTCCAGAGACCCCCCACCCCAGGACCCCTCCCCTCCCCAACCCCCCCATCCCCTGACTCCCCCCTCCAGAGACCCCCCCACCCCAGGAGCCCCCCCTCCCCAACCCCCCCCGTCCCCTGACTACCCCCTTCAGAGACCCCCCCGCCCCAGGACTCCCTCCCCTACCCAACCCCCCGTCCCCTGACTACCCCCTCCAGAGACCCCCCCGCCCCAGGACCCCTCCCCTCCCCAACCCCCCCATCCCCTGACTACCCCCTCCAGAGACCCCCCCGCCCCAGGACCCCCTCCCTACCCAACCCCCCCATCCCCTGACTCCCACCTCCAGAGACCCCCCCCCGCCCCAGGACCCCTCCCCTACCCAACCCCCCCATCCCCTGACTACCCCCTCCAGAGACCCCCCCGCCCCAGGACCCCTCCCCTACCCAACCCCCCATCCCCTGACTACCCCCTCCAGAGACCCCCCCGCCCCCAGGACCGTCGGACAGGAAAGGGGTTAAAATGCTCCGTATTCAGGTCGACTCACCTCGACGTCTTCATGGCTCTGCGTCCCCCGCTGTTCGTCCCCCATCGTCTCTGCCCGGTGAGGTCTGGAGCTGAGGGGAGAGCGGAGGCGAAGGGGCTGGAGAGAGATGGGAGCGGGGGGGGGACTCAGTGCGCGGGACAGTAACGACCGAGGGGGGTGACGCGGGGCTGCGAATGGGGGCGGGGCCCGGCCGCGCGCTCTACGGGGGGGGGACCCACCGCCGGCCCCAGTCTCTGCCCCCCCCCAATCCCACGGGGCTGGGGCCGGATCCACGGCGGCTGAGGCAGCTCCGCGGCTTCTCCCCGCTTCCCGGGCCGAGAGTCAGTTTCCCGCCCAGTCGGCCCCTTGCGGGTGTCTCGCTCACTCACCCGCCACACCGGGGATCGCACTGAGCACGTGCAACTTCTCCCGCTCAACCTCTCCCGGGCTGGGGAAGGCGGAAGCGCCCCCGGGGCAGGCTGGGAGATGTCGTCCCTGACTCTCCCGGGACCAGCATTAGGTTGAAAGCGGGAGGAGGAGCCGCGCTCCCCCCGCTGCTGCTCCCTGGCCAGGGGGGTCTGTGCCGGGGAGACCTTCATGACCCACCCCCCCGCTGCGGAGCTGCCGCCTCCAGGTAGCGGCGCGAGCCCGGGGGCGGGGCTGGGGGCGGGGCGGTGACTCCTCCCCAGTGTCCAGGGGACCCATCATCTCGCAGCGTCGGGATCTGCTCCCGGGGGGGCCCCGCCCGTGGGGGGGTCAGAGCTGCTGTCCCCGCAGGAGATCAACGACCCCCCCGCCCAGCCCGGCTCTGCCCTGGGGGGGGGGGGAGAAGTGAGACCGGGCGGGGGGGACCCGGAGAAAGGGGTGGGTAGAAAATGTCTGATCAGCCCGGACATGGGGGGGAGAAGAGCAGGTGACCCCCGAGGGGCGGGAGGAGGAAGGGGGGGCTGAGATCCCCTCGGATTTACCGCTGCCCCCCCGCCCTGGGGACCCCCCCGTCCTGCCCCCTTTCTCCCTAGAGACCCATGAGCAACATCCAGGGTGACCCCCCCTTTACCCCCCCCGAGAAGGTCTCTGGTCCCCTCCCCCCATTTTCTCCCCACTTCGCCAGTGGCCAGTTCACATATCAGGTCTGGGGCCCCCCCCATTGTTCCCTGCAGGGATTTGTCCTTGTTCCGGTGGGAATTGTTCCCCGTATTGATTTCTGAACTGGGAGGAGGGTCAATGGGCAGAGGCTGGGGGAGCCTGAGACCCGGATACCTCTGGGCTGGGGGGGCCGCTCTCTGCTGGCAACAGGACCTGGGATGTCTCAAAAAGGGGAGGGAGGAGCAAGTGCCCCCCTTTGAGAGATGGCCCAGCCCCAAGTTTCCCAGTCCCAGCTACTTCCCCTCCCCGACCCTGCCCAACGCAGCACCCCCCGCCTGCTAATCACATTCCCTGACCCACAGCCAGTGATATTCTCACTCCAGCCCCACTCCTTTCCCCTGTGAGAGCCACAGCACCCAGGGTTCCCTGCCAGCCATGGGAATGTGAGGCGAGAAGAATCCATCCCATTCGGTTGTTGTTTTACTATCGCTGTGTAATCCCCTTCAATTTCCCCCCTTTCCTTTAGAACTGTTGAATGGTGACATGAAATCTCCCCACACATTGGTCCTTCTCCCCTCTATATGCAAATCATTCTTTGAGCATTTTCTCCTCATTTATGAATTACTGATGTCAAATTCTTGAAAACTCTTCCCACTTTTCTTTCCAGGTATCTGACTGATTGTTTAGTTCTGGAGATTTTCCTGTCTAATTATCTGAGAACATGAGACTTTGTCAGGTATTGCCATGTGGAGGTGGGGGAAGGGCTGGCACTCAGTGTAGAGGGGGGGATAAGGATGTGGTAAAGCTGACCAGACAGCAAGTATGAAAAATCGGGACAGGGGTGGGGGGTAATAGGAGCTTGCATAAGAAAAAGACCCCAAATCAGGAATTTTCCTATAAAATCATGACAGCTGCTCACCCTAGCTGTGGTATTGGAGGTGTGTCTGGGATTTTGATTTGGAGGAGTCCATGTCTCTGCTCCCTGTGGCCATGGTGGATTCTGTACCAAAGCAGCACGTCAGCGGAGCAGACGCACACGCCATCGCTCCGTCTCAACACGCAGCATTCACTGCCAGATGGGACTCATGAGTTTTTAGGGGTCAGCTTGATACGCCTGGCTGGGATGAATTAAGTTGCAGCGGGGGTTGGGGCTGTAATAGTTTGGGATGTTCCTTTCTGCATAGTCAGTTCTTTCCCGTTATTCTTTTACCCACACTGATTCCTGATGTCACTCTCCCCTTAACTTGCTTTGGTTATTTCAGTTCCAGTTTTTAAATGGGATCTAATGATTGCAAAGCTGAATGAAAGATAAAACAAACTGGACCATTTGAATGTTGGCACATAGCTGGTAGAACTATACCGAGTGCAGGTTTGCTGTCATTACCTGGGTACCTAGAGCATTTTCTCATGAGGTGGGTAAAGCAATGTCAAAGAACCAAAAGTGCTTTCCAGGGTGAAAGCGCTCATCAGGTGTTTGCTCTCCTGGGTGCATGTCACCACCCAGAGCTTGGCAGCCTTTCAGGAGTGTCACGCTGCATTGTATTTACTGATCTCAAAATAAAAGGTTAAGATGGCTGCTTCACAACATCCAATGAAAACTTGCAACCAATTATACAAATAGCCCCTAATGCAATTAAACAAACGTGGTATTAATACTGATTCAGAACTAAAAAATATGAGATGTGCATGAGAAATGAACTGACACCTAATTTCCATTTCTTAATACCTGAAATTTTGACACTTGCTCACACTATCTTTTTTCAAAAGCAATGCACAGCACAGAGTCAATTGAAATAATAAAACCCTGCCAATTATTCATAGAATCATAGCATTTTAGGGTTGGAAGGGACCTCTGGAGGTCATCTAGTCCAACCCCCAGCAAGGGCTTTATCAAGCCTGACCTTAAAAACATCTAAGGAAGGTGATTCTACCACCTCCCTAGGTAACCCATTCCACCCTCCTAGTGAAAAAGTTTTTCCTAATAATATCCAATTTAAACCTTCCCAACTGCAAGTTGAGACCATTACTCCTTGTTCAGTCATCTACCACCACTGAGAAAAGTCTAGATCCATCCTCTTTAGAACCCCCTTTCAGGTAGTTGAAAGCAGCTATCAAATCCCCCCTCAGTCTTCTCTTCTGTAGACTAAACAATCCCAGTTCTGTCAGCCTCTCCTCATGAGTCATGCGCACCAGACCCTAGTCATTTTTGTTGCCCTTCTCTGGATTCTTTCCAATTTTTCCACTTTTAGTGTGGGCTCCAAAACTGGACACAGACATGGTTAAGAGGACACAATGTCCTTTATCAATCAGCTCAGATGAGGTGGCCGAGTGGTTAAGGTGATAGACTACTAATTCCTTGTGCTCTGCATACATGGGTTCAAATCCCATACTCAGTGGGCACATTTTTCTCTTCTACAAACAACTGTCTCCCCATTTGGTACAATGAGAGACCAAACCTTGTAACCTCCTGCAAACAGAAACCTCCTCAGACTACCCTTGCTCCAAATAAAACATGTCTAGTATCAGAGCGGGGGAGCCTTGTCAATCTGGATCTGCAGAAGCAACAAAGAGTCCTGTGGCACCTTATAGATCTTACTGGAGCATAAGCTTTCATGGGTATTCACCCCCCAAAGCTTATGCTCCAATACACCACTGTTAGTTTAGAAGGTGCCACAGGACTCTTAGTTGCTTTTGTACAATATGTCTGTACCCTTCTGTCTGTCAGAGTTGGCAGCAACAAGGGCTGGGTTCAGTATCTAGGTGTCTGTTCAAATAACACAATACAAAACTAGCTAAATTCCCCACCTGGGACAAATATAGACCATGCCCACTTCCAGGACCCTCTAAGGGAGGAGATCGAGTGAAGCTACACAACTTCAAGAAGTTGGCGTATCTTCAACTGACTTATCTGCTCTCCTCACGGCAGTGGTAGTTGGCAGTGCGCTCCCTCGTTGACTCCAGCTTGCGCCTCTTGGCAAGTTGGAGTTCCAGAGTCGATGGGGGGTGCTCCTGGGGATCGATTTATTGTGTCTTGATGAGACTCAATAAATCGATTACCAAAAGATTGATGGCTACCCGCGGTAGTGAAGACAACCCCTAAGAGGCAATACTTCCCCTCTAGAAAGCACAGACTCTGAGTGTAGCAAAAGCCTTTAAATAACAGAGAAACAATGTGGCTTTATGTTGGTGAAACAGGATTCATAACACAGACAACAAGGAAAAAACCCACCCCAAACAAATTGGGCCGTGTCGCTCCCTTGAGTCTAGCAACCCAAAAATCACCCAAAGTCCCACAACCCCAAGGTCTCTGTCAAGGTCACTGCAGCCCCAGAGTTCAAATGTTCATCTGCAGAATTTTACACCCTCCCCATCCTGTGTGGAAATGGGATGGATAAAGGGCAACTTGTGCGCTCAGATAACTGACTGCCCCACCTCTGCATGGGGTTCTTCTGTAGCTTTCACCACAAAGCCATGCCACTCTACCAGATGCTCCTCTCCAGTAGCCATCAAGTGAACCACACCTTTTTACTCACCAATATATCTTTAGGTGAGCCTACTATTTAACTATTCAGTGATTTCAGCTCATAGAAGGACAACATCACTGCTGGCACACCAATGGTTTAAAGTGAATACAATCTATAACCAGATTTTTAGCAGAATTAAAACTAGATTTGTTATTACACAACAATAAAGGTACAAATAAAAAAATAATACAAATGTTTCTCCACCACCGTCTCTTAAATCACTAGGTTTCGGAACCCATTCCCCTTGCCTAATGAGCACTACTTAGTTGGTGGTGAGTCCCTCCATCATTTTTTTTTTAAAAAGGCCAAGTACTGTTCCATTGTCCTTGTCTCACATAATCAGGATAATAACACTTTATTCTTCCTGCCCCAATAACAGAAACTGGGAATCCCAGTGCAGCCAAAGGACATCTAGGCCAGGTGGGTGTGCCTATGCAAATGAGATCAGCCCCTGAAGTTCTTTTCCATAACCCACCACAACGCACCACCAGATGGCAGGGTAGAGCCCGTCCTGACTCCTCTTGCATGTCTGAAGATTCTGTGTAGGGAACCCCAATGGATTTCTAGCCCATCACCTTAACCACTCGGCCACAACTACTAACTTAGGCTGGGCTTATCATGACACTCTAGTTTTTTTCTCACTGAGTGATCACTTCCAATTTTTTCCTCAGACCAGCTTCCACAACACACTCACTGCTGTGCCATTGTGTAAGTCAGGGGTCTCCAAACGTTATGAGACAAGGGCCATATTAGATTTTTGAAGGGGCTTCGTGGACCAAAGCAACAGTGGGGAAAATTAATACTTGCAAATATATGTAAAATATATGCAAACCATTAAACACTATACTGTGTCAGTGTTGCATTAAATTCTTAATCAGGTATAAAAGTAGCTGTATAATTAATGCAGGTTCTGTGAAATCATACAAAATATTTGTCAATATATTAAAAATCATTTCACATTATTTTTCTATTTTTTCTAAACTCATAGAATTGTAGCATACAAAAACACATTCAAAAATAAAGAAATATTATTTTAGGATTAGTGAGAAGTATGCTGCACACTTAAAATGGCGACTTGCCCCACATCTCTACCTCTCCCTTCTCATCAGTGAGTTGCTAAGAGGGAGAGGGCACCTCTCCCTTCCCACCTCAGAAATTACAACGGAGTGGGGCAGGGGGAGAGAGATAGAAAGGAGGACACCCACCCCTCACCCCTCTGGAAGGCCCTGCACTGAGCAGAAGCCAAGTACACCCCACACTTTCCTTGTCCCAAGGCTGCTGCAACCCCCATCCCTAGGGGTACCGTAGTTTCCCAATCAAAAAGGATGGGGGGGGGAGCCCTAACCACCCCACACTCCCTCCCACTTCCCACCCAGGAACAATGGCTTGAAACCATCCTCTTCTAGGCACATCCTTGCTTCTTTTTGATCTGGGCCTTCAATGGAGGCCACGTCCAGCAGAGTGCCAAGAGCCACTTAGACAAAGAAATGCTGTTGAATTGAGCCTTAGGCCTCACTGCACTCAGCCAAGAGTGCCTCAGTCTCCTCCCGATTAACTCAGCAATAGCCCTACACTTGGCCGATCAGTGTGGAGACTCTCAGGCCTGAAGGCCAAGGGTTCTCAACAGATGGGCAAAAGACAGCACAGGAGAGCACTATGGTGGAGATCACCATAAGTGCACAATTCTAGCCCCACCTCTTTGTGAGGGCCTCCTATGATGACAGCTGGAGCACATCCCCATCCTCACCAAGAAGAAAAGCAGCAGAAAGAAATGGAGGAGAAAAGAGAAGAAGGGACAAGAGGGAAGGAGGAAGAGAGCAGCAAAAAGGGACAAATTCCAAATGCCCCCTGTGAGGCTCAGGTTAATAAATTCCAAGGCCCGAAGGAACCACTCTGGTCTGTATTTCTGTTTCTCATCGACCATAGAACGTCCCTCAAAATAATTCCCATAAGAATTAGAGCAGATTTTTTTAGAAAAACACCCAATCTTGAATTTTAAAAGGCCAGTTCTAGAGGATCCAACACAACCTTCAGTGAATTGCTCCAAACCCTGATGTTAATAATGCAAACCTTATTTCCAGTGTGAATTGGTCTAGCTTCAGCCTGCAGACATTGTCTGCTCATAACCTTGATCTGCTAAAGTGAAGAGCCCATTACTAAATATTTGTTCCCTTAGGCTCTTCCTTAACCATCTCTTTGATTCATCTCCTAGAGTCTGTCAGCACGATGCATGTTTCCATTCACCATTCCTGTGGCTCTTCTGTGAACCCCTCCCCAGTTCATCAGAATCTGTCTCAAATTCTGGACACCAGAAATAGACACAATATTCCAGGAGGGGTTGCGACAGTGGCCAGTACAGAGGCATTGTACGCTCTCTACTTCTACCTGAAAATCTCCTTGGATAGTGTCCCCCATCTGGTACACAGAGCCTAGATTTGTTCTTACCTTGTGCACAGATGACAATTTCCTTTGACAAAATCCACACAGAAATGAAAAAAACCTCCCACAGAATCTCCTCCACACCAGTCCTCTCTTGGTCCTCACAGAGAGGCCACGAGATGGAGACTTGCTGCAGCAAGGTTACAGGGGTCTGTGAGGTTTCTCTTGCCCCACATCCCTGTCCTGCCTGGCTGTTGCCAAGGGAGCTCTGTGAGGTCAAAGCCACCTCATCACCTTTGTCCAATAGGCTGAGTTCCCACCAAAGGCCTTTGTGAATTCACAGCCACACTCACCTTTCCCTTGCAGGCCTGATGTCTGCCCCTGGCCAGCCTGATTGGATGTTTGAACTGCAACCTGGATCTCCCCACTTGCTCATTATTGATTCTGGGGAGCAAGCAGGCTCCCCAGTAAAACAGAGTTGGTTCCTCACCCCACACTGATCCTGCATTTCATTCTTAAGCAGGCCTGGGAAATAGTTATAGTATTGCAAATTTCTAGTCAGCTATCCAACAGGTTCCCTCCAATGTTAAACCAGTTTGCCTCTTTTTCTCCCCCTTGCTGAGAAAGAGCAAAAGAAGAAAGAAAGCTCCTGTGGGGTGACTTGATACACAGGGTCATGCTTCTTTTTCTTGATACACAGGCTCATGCTGGGGAGTGTGAAGTAAGGGACTGGTAGACTTTACTTTCTTAGGGAGGAAGAAACATTAGCTGCCTAAGTTGGTGAAGAGAGGGTATTTCATTGTGGGCTGTGACTATAAGCAGAAGAGGGACACCTAAGGGCTATCGCTACAGCCCAACAGGGGGCTTGAATTCATGAGGGTGAATTAAGAATATCAGGTGCTACCGTGTTTCCCCGAAAATAAGACAGTGTCTTATATTAATTTTTGCTCCCAAAATTACATTACATTATATTACAGCGAGAGGCAAAACTGGAAGTATGTCTTATTTTCGGGGGATGTCTTACTTTCGGGGAAACAGGGTAGTGACTGAGCTAGCTGGATTTGAAGTCAGTGAAGTGTCCAGTCTCAGTGCAGAAGGAGCCCTGAGGGTGTTTATTTGTGAGCTGAGATTCCTTTTCTGACCTTTGCCTTCTTTCCTGGTTTATTACTTCTCCAGCAAGCAAACTGGAGCTGTTACAAGGCTGGAGAGATGCTGCTTTCTAGACCAGAGAGCTGGGGTTGATTTAGCTGTTGTCACCATCGCTGGTCAGAGAAATCTGGGAGGGAGGGTGGAATTTAGATGATGTTGGACTCATTGAGTCAGGGAGAGTCAGAAAAAGCTTCTCAGCTCCCAGGGAGCGAGCAGACAAGCAAGTTCATTGCAGGCCACACACACATTTTCACAGGGAATCAAATCCCCCTGGAGAAAAACTCCAGAAGCCCAAGCCCAGGAGTGTCAGAGGAGGGAATCACTGTTTGCCTTAAGCTGTGGGTGAGGAAAACCTGCAGGTCCTTAGATCCCTCCAACCTCTGATAGAACCATTTGTGGGGAAGGTCTGGGGAAGCCACGGAGGACAAGGAGAAGGGGAAAGGGCTTGCAGCTGTTGTGCAATCATCATGCTCCCAGCAGAAGGATCCGGGGGATTCAACACTTTGGCTTCTTATTGAGGACACAGAACTCACAAGATGGCAAAGCTCAGAGCCCCATTACATAGAATCCGGACGTGATCAGCTCACACTGAGGAAGAGCAACACCCCTCCCTGGGTCTCTTTGCCAGAGCTCCTATCCGCTCAGTGTCCTTCCTTGCAAATGTCCAGGCAGACTCCTGAGAGGGTTGCGATGGGGTAAATGAATTCAGGGGAGGATTGTTTCTGGTGGGTTTTCTTTGTGCTGCTCTGTGATCCTGCTGGAGGAAGCATCATTTGAGTTTGTTTCAGTACCTTGGGTTGGGTGCAGGTTGTGACCTTGAGCCTGGGGGATCCTGCACCCACTGATCTTAGTCTCCTAGGGAATGGAGAAAGGAACAGCTCCTGAAACTGGATAGAAAGTAGCCTAAGAAAGTGTAGTCCAGGTGAGAAGAAAAGTGGCATTGTCACTTCCCTGGTGGTCTAGTGGTTAGGATTTGGCACTCTCACTGCCAAGACCTGGGTTCAATTCCCAGTCAGGGAACAGTTGCATTAAATTAATTTTAACTGGGACCTAAAAATCAAGCTGTAAAGGTGGGAGTGAGATCTTGTGAAAATTCTGGCTGATGATGTATCTGGAACCTCTAAGGAAGGTCTCAACCTTTAGCATTTGTAAGGACCTGATAAAAAGCTGCTCCTTCTGTTGAACTTCACTTCCACCATAGTTGACAGGGTTTAAACCTGTGCGGGGAAACCCCAATGGATTTCTTGTCTACCACCTTAACCACTCGGCCACAACTACTTGCTAGGTAGCTTTTTGTCATTACACTTGACTTTTGTTCTCACTGAGTGATCACTTCCAATTGTTTCCTCAGATCAGCTTCCACAACACACTCACTGCTGTGCCATTGTCTAAGTGTGTCCATGGCTGAACAGCAAGAATTCCTGCTCATTTCCCTTCTGGCTGGAGCATGAGGAGAGTGTGTTTGTGGTTAATGAGGTTGCTGTAGATCAGGGGTGGGCAAACTACAGCCTGCAGGACAGATCTGGCCCCCGAACCTGTTCTGACTGGCCCGCTAGGGCTCGGTAAGGGAGGCTGCTCTCGGCTCCTCCCCTGCCCTCCCAGAGCATCAGTGTCAGTTGCCTGAGCTGGAAGGCTGCTCCCAGCACCTTGCCCCGTGTTCCTGGAGCGTCACTGAAGCTCTGGGAGAGCGGGGGAAGGCGCCCATGGGGAAGGCAGTGGGAGCAGCCTGCCCCTGCAGGGAGCTCAGACACCAGATGCTGAGGCTCTGGGAGAGCAGGGAGATGCGCTGGGGAGGTCATGGGAAGGACTCCTCCGGTGGCGGGAACAGCTTCTTGCCCTCCCCTGTTCTCCTGGAGGCTCAGCAGTATGTGTCTGAGCTCCTGGTGGGGGAGGCTACTCCCGGCCCCTCCCCCGCTTTCGCCACTCTCCCAGATCAATGATCGATACGGTCCCAGTTCATATTAATAACATCCCAGCAGCCTACAAAGTGGGAAGGAGGCAGTTTTGGAGCTGGCGTCTCTCGTCCAGTTCTTCCTTGTGACTTGGGCAGAAGTGGGAAGGGAGAAAAATGTTCAAGCCTCAGAGAGGGCAACTGATTTTGCTCCCTGCTTCAGAGAAAAGAGACTAGAGCAGAGGGGGTTCCAGACACCATCCCATCCAGCCAACACACACACACAGACTTTTCTGAGGCATTAACTTTTCCTTCTCCTTTAGGACTCTTTAATGCAGCTGGAAATACCATCCCGAGAGGCCCCTTCCCACAGAGCACACAGCCCTAGTGCAGAGAGAGAGCTGGGGGCTGCTGGGTTGTTGTGGGCAAGGCGTGAAAGGGACGAACTGAAAATCCACTAGGACCATTGTCCCCCTTGCTCACCCCCAAGCACTTTTGATTCTTGATGACTGTGATGCTGAGACTCCATTGCCTCAGGATCCTTGACCCCCCCTCACCCCCCAATGGAGACCGGTTCCTTAGACCCCTGTTCATATTTCATCCCCCAGCCGGTGCATCCCGGCCCAGCCACTCACCTTCTGCCCCAGGAGAACCAGCTGGTGGGCTGCACCCACAGACAGACACTTATACCGCTCCCCTCAGAGCAGCAGCTGCAGCTGTTGTCAGCTAATCCCCACCTAAGGCTGGAGGAAGGAGCTGGGATCACTTGTTATTTCTCCCCCACATCCAGTCTCACTGGGTTTGGACACATTTCTCTCTCCACCTGATTTCAATTCACAGCCCCTCCCCCATTTCTGCTTTAGGCCTCATTCCTGGACAGATGTGAACACAAAGAAACATTTGGTGACCACTCACAGCTACTTCCCTGAGGAGTTTTTAATGTAACAATTGCTGCCTCTGACCCCCATGAAGAACAGCTGATTTTATCCCCAGGCGCTTCATCCTCCTCCATAACCATGTCATCAAAATCACCTGGGTGACTGCGTCTCTCAGGCAGGTCTTGAGCCGGCCCATGTGAAGAATGGGACTTGGGTCCGGACTCTCCATTGGAGACGCCAGAGGCTTCCAATGGCACCTCTAATGACAACGGCTCAGTGCACAGCTAGCAGCCTGCCTGCCCCGGGGGAAGGGCTCACCAGGATCTCCTGGGCACTGAGGTTCTTCTGCATGTGGTGCGCACTCCTCCTGAGACTTTGATCTAACTGCAGTTGTTGGGCCCCAGACCAGGGTATCTGGGTGATGGTGATGCTGCCTTCTGGCCTCTGGATCCCTGTTTTCTCCCCTAGCCTAGCTCTAGGCAAAGCCGGCTCTGCTGGAGATGGGGTTAAAGGCGACTGTTTTGCAGGGGGCTTATCTCGTTGCCGGGAGAAACGAGGCCTCACACAGGTGGCTAGTTGGAAAGTGGTGAGTTTATTGGAGGGGGCGGCATTTCGTGCTGGGGGGCTTATCTGCCAGCACGGCCACAATACAAGATGACTGACACGCCTGGGCGATGTCCAGAGAAGCCCAAAGAGGAAGCCCAACCCAAAGAGGTGTGTCAGCACAGATATACCCATGCTCATTTGCATCTCATACATACTCATCTCATTAATAGCAAGCAACAAACTGATTGGTTACACACTTGTTGGTTACGCAGTCCTGCCTTAGTTTCCCCATTTGGTTTCCCACGCATTCATTCTCACACAGACGCCACAGTGACAGTGACAGTCTCCAGCACCCGCACTAGCACCCCGTGAGCTTTAGCACAGGCAGACAGCTGTGCAGGCTGCTAGGCAACAACCCTAGCAATAGCAGACAGGTGTCTCTGTGGTGCAATGGGTCAGCGCGTTCGGTTGTTAACCGAAAGGATGGTGGTTCGAGCCCACCCAAGGACGGGTGTGACCTTTAGTTTCTCGAGACTCAAAGGCCCCCTTTTCCTGCCTCTAAACCCTCCCACTTGGCTTCAGTAGGTTCAGCTGAGATCCAAAGAGTTTGCTCAGCAGAGTCATGCAGTGGAAGTCTCCTGGCCTGTAACTGGAAGTCCGTTGCTTGAATCCATTCTCTGCTAGGGACGTGCTTAGGAAGTAAGAGACAGATCCACAGGCACAGGAGCTGGCCTAGAAAGTGCAGTGTCAGGCTGGAAGGAAGCGCTGTGGGCCCAGTGCTGAGAAAGCCCAGAGGGAGAGCAGGAGATAAGGGTGGGGAGAGAGAGAAGCAATGAGTCCAGAGTGCAGGTGTAAAGGAGGGTGTGGTCCCACTATTGTGGCAAAATTCCCTGGCTTATAGACAACCCCGATAGAAGTGGCTAGTGAGAGGATCTGAGTCCCCCACTCCCTGACCCAGATTCCTGCCTGACCCCAAAGACTCTCTTTCTACTCATGTGTGGCAGAGTCCTCAGAACCCCGACGAGGCTGGTCCCAGGATTCCAGGGGGCTCAACCCCCAACCTTGTCATGGTCACTTAGAACAGGGGCTGGGGTGTCTCCACTCTGGGTGTCTGACTCCCTGGGAGGGAATCCCAGAGGAGTTGTAGGCATGTCCACCCCAAGAAATGAGAGAAACAAGGTAGGGGAGGTAAGATCTTTTCTTGGCCATGTTTGGTTGGTGATGGAGAGAAGCTTTTGAGGCCCATAGAACTGAATCACCTGCATGTCTCTGTGTGGCTTGAAAGTTTGTCTCGTTCCCCATCCCACAAATACAAACACTTGTCTCTACCCGCTCTCCACCCCACTGAGAAGTCTTTGGGGTCACTTCTTGCTTTTAGGGGGCTGGAAGAAGCACAACTAACAGGTGCTCCAGTGGTGCAATGGGTTAGCGCACAGTACTTATAGAGCAGTGCTGAGGGAGAATATGCTGAGGTTGTGAGTTCAAGCCTCACCTGGAGCACTGGTTTTATGAACTAAATGGCTTCACCCCTCATTTGGCCCCTTGGAATGGAGAATTCCAGCCCAGGGACACTGGGCAGGAGAGGAGTCAAAACGCCCCCTTCAATTCTTACCTCCTCTCCAGAGTGCAGGTCAGGATCCACAACCCTTCCCCCCACCAGCCCCTGTGCCAGGGTCCCTCACGCAGAGCCCAGAGTCCTGCCTAGTCTTTGACCCTTGACTCAGAGCCTGGGGAGGGAGAGGAGCAAGGTAGACAATGACTGAGGGTTTCCCTTCCATGGCCCACTTCCTTGGGCCTGGTCACACAGACAAGAAGCAGCAAAGGACCAGAGGTCCGAAGCGCAGACAATGGGATGTTTATTGGGGTTAATTTCCAAGCAAGCACCTTGAGACGCCCTTCACACCAGTCAGGCTTATCTCTATCCACTGTCGCTGATAGAGTCTGTTCCCTTCCCAGACTCTCTGCAGAGCCCACATCGCTCTGCTGGAGGAGGGAGCCCTCGAGAAGAAGCAAAAGCTCCAAACTTTCCTCCCATCCTGTCTCAGGCAGGACAGCCAGGTCAGCACAGCCACGTGGAGGCAGAAACAGAGCCCAGGAGACAGAGCTTCCACCTCCACCACGGGAGAATGCAGCCATCTGGGAGGAACCTGCTATTTGCCTAGAGGCCTTTATTCCTCCAGCCTGTGAGGACAGATGGGACATCAGGAAGTTTCCCCTTCTAGCTCCCCCCACAAAAGGCCTTTCTAGGAAAGGCTAAATCTTAAAGAGAAAAAGTAACATCATGAAGGACTCCAGAGACACAGAATCTAACACCTGACCAGGGACTTGAAGCCTGGACCCTCAGATTAAAAGTCTGATGCTCTACCAACTGAGCTAGCCAGGCTGACAAAATAAACAGGAAGTTCATGGAGAGGAGAAATTAGTCAAGAAAACGGGACACACTAGAGGAAACATGTTGCTCTCTCTCTTCCCAGCCCTGGCCCTGGCACCAAATTACCCCAAAATTTCAAAATGCCCATGGCTGCACCAGTCCTGTCAACCAGCCCCATCCCTTGGCCATCCCCCCATGGGTTGTGCCCACTGTAAGGGGTAGGGCCAATCCTGGGGTGTGTGGGATCCTGGTCAACTCCCTCTGCCCTGCCTCTTCCCCCAATCCCCTCACTCCCCCATTCCTCCTCTTCCCCCAGCAACCCTGCACTCACTGGCAGTGGTGGGAAGTGGAGCAACCCAGCCCCAGCCTGCTCTTCTCCACCAGCTCCCAGCCCACTCTGCTTCCCCTTCCCCTTCCCCAACCGCAGTCATGTCACTCTGGTTGAGGAAAGGACCGGCCCCGGCTCTCAGTGGCAGCAGGAAGCAGAGCACCATGGCTGGAAGCTGGTGGACTAGACCTGGCTGGGGCCAGGTTGCTTCACTTCCCACCACTGCCAATGAGTGGGGAGGGATCCCTTTCCCCAAGTCCCCTTCCCCAAGCAACATGGATGGGATCAGGATAAGGGAAGCAGAGCGGACTCCTCCTGGCCTCCTGGCCATCCCCTGGGTGCACTGGGTCTGTGGGGCCCCCAAAAGAGGCCCCCAACAGCTCCTCCCACCAGACCCTGCAAGGGAGGCTGGGGCCCCACACAGCCCTCCCCCATGGTGGGGCTGCATAGGGCACCCAGATGGCGAGGGACAGCACTGCCCTCAGGCATTTTGTCAGCATCATGCCCCAGACAACTGCATCTCCCCAAACTCCACAAGGCCCAGCTCATCAACCTGGCCACTCTTACAGTCTCCTCTTCAACCTGACTAATAGGAGGAGTTTTAAGTCTCCCTCCCTCAGGCCAAATCTCGGTTGAGGAGAGAGACAAATTTCAAGCCACACCAAGACCTAGGAGTGATTCTTTGTGGTTTCATAGCTTGTTCCTTTCACCGACTGAACTTGGCCCAATAGAAGATATTTCCTCACCCTCCTTGTTTCTCTCATGTCTTGGGATGGACATGCCTACAACCACTCTGGGATTCCCTCCCAGGGAGTCAGACACCCTAAAATTGTGCTGTGATATTCTCTACATCAACAGAACACTCTGGAACGGTCATAGTCACCTCCGGTTCCAGTGGGCATCAGTCACCCAGCAGGAAGGAAAATACTCGTTCTAGTAGGAATCGGGTCAGGGGAGCTGAGCATGTTGATGTTCCAGGCTTTGCAGCAAAGCAACCCTGGGTGTCAAATCAGCTGTTCTTAAGGGGGGTAGGAGGCAGGAATTGTTAAATAACAAATGTTCATGGAAGTTGCTGTAAGTGTCACCGAATGTTTCTTTGTGCTTATTAACAAAGAGAACTGATTGATTTGCTGCTGAGTAAGCTCCCAGGGAAGGAGGCAGTTTTGGAGCTGACGTCTCTCGTCCAGTTCTTCCTTGTGACTTGGGCAGAAGTGGGAAGGGAGAAAAATGTTCAAGCCTCAGAGAGGGCAACTGATTTTGCTCCCTGCTTCAGAGAAAAGAGACTAGAGCAGAGGGGTTTCTAGACACCCTCCCTTCCAGCCAACACACAGACAGACTTTTCGGAGACATTAACGTTTCCTTCTCCATTAGGACTCTTTAATGCAGCTGGAAATACCCATCCCTAGAGGCTCCTTCCCACAGAGCACACACCCTAGTGCAGAGAGAGAGCTGGGGGCTGTCGGGTTGTTGTGGGCAAGTCATGAAAGGGACGAACTGAAAATCCACTGGGGCCATTACCCCCTTGCTCACCCCCAAGCAGCTCTGCACCCACAAACAGACACTTATACCGCTCCCCTCAGAGCAGCAGCCACAGCTGTTGGCAGCTAATCCCCACCTAAGGCTGGGGGAAGGAGCTGGGATCACTTGCTATTCACCCCCACATTGAGTCTCACTGGGTTTGGCCACATTTCTCTCTCCACCTGATTTCAATTCACAGCCCCTCCCCCATTTCTGCTTTATGCCTCATTCCTGGACAGATGTGAACACAAAGAAACTTTTGGTGACCACTCACAGCTACTTCCCTGAAGAGTTTTTAATGGAACAATTGCTGCCTCCACCCCCCATGAAGAACAGCTGATTTTATCCCCAGGCGCTTCATCCTCCTCCATAACCATGTCATCAAAATCACCTGGGTGACTGCATGAAACTCCTGACACTCCCCACTCCTCCTCCTTCACAGGTGTGACCCTCATGTAGCTGGTGTAAGATCCATTTCCTCCCAGTTCTCCCACATCAGGGGGTTTCTTCCCCTTCTTTGGCCCGCCCCAGGCCCTATTGCCAGCAGAGCGTGCCCCTCCCCCAGCCCAGAAGTGTCCCTGTTTCAGGGTCTCCCACAAAACTCTTCTCTGGCTCCGGGAGAGGTTCCAAGGGCCCCACAGGAGTTACAGCATCCAGGGCACATTTGCAGCCTGGCTCTGCCTCCCCCTGCTTAAGGTCACTTCTCCTCCTGGGAGAGTCAGGAACTACATCTCCCAGCCTGCACTGGGGGCACTTCCACCCTCTCCAGTGCAGGTAAGGGATGTCTCTCAGGCCGGGCTGACCCTCCCGCTATCTCTCATCTTCTCCCAGCTGTGGCCTCTCAGGAACTACATCTTCCAGCCTGCCCCTCTGAAAAACAAAGTTTCCCTGACTGGGGTCCAGGCGGGGTGTCTGTGACTGGCTGGATCTCACCAGGGATAAGCAGGGGTTGGGGCTGGTTTTGCTGAATCATTAGACTAAGGTGACCCCGGAGGTGAATGCAGCCACCACATTTCAGTTCAGCTTTGGAGTTGTGAGATATGGACAATCACCTACCTAGAAAGTGTTTAAATCCCATGGACACAACTCTCCTATGCACAGCTTGTGAGCTCAGCCAACTACAGAGAGCAGCCCTGTAAATGAATCATAGAGACCCTTTTACCCATAGCAGAGTACTGCAGTGCCAGTGTGTTGGGCCCATAACCAAGCACTCAATAGATCAAAACCATCCTTTGCTAGTTTGTGTTTTATTACTTACAGCCATGGAAATCACTCAGCTGCCTTTATTTGCTCCACATAGTGATGAGGAACAAATTCTCTCCCTGTTTACACTTCCACAGTGATAAAGGAAGGAATAAAGCCCCAGCAGAGCCTTATCCCGCAGAGTCCAGTCCTGTCAGAAGAGATGTGCTATGACTCCAATCACATGGTGTCTTCTGCAGCAGGGTCTTTTTTTCCTGGAGAAGCAGTACAGTTCCTAAGCAGAATCAGCCTTATTAATACTCTGCAACTAAACCAAGCCACCTGAATGATTCAAATCTTACTCCTTTGGAAAATCTGCACCACTGCGCAAGCACAGACTTCATATCCCCCAAAGATTTATTTTGCATCTGACGAAGTGGGTATTAGCCCATTAAAGCTTATGCTTCAAAACATTTGTTAGTCTTTAAGGTGCCACAGGACTTTCTGTTGCTTCTGCAATTCCAGACTAACATGGCTACCTCTCTGATTCATGACAGGTTTTAGATTAGCACCCGTGTTAGTCTGTATCTGTAAATAAGACAAGGAAGACTTTGTAGCACCTTAGAGACTAACCAGTTTATTTCAGCATAAGCTTTCATGGGCTATAGCCCACTAAATTGGATGCATAGTCTGGAACAGAAGTAAGATGCATTTATACACACAGAAAGCAAAAAAAAAAAGTTGTAGATTAGCATACCAATTCAAAGAGGCTGTTTAATATGGATGGACCATTATCACCAGGAGAAAAAATACCTTTTGAAATGGATTTTTGTGTCTGGCAGTAGATAACACCTATTGAAGGTAAATTAACTAGGGAAATGCAATCAATTAGTGTAATGAGAGAACCATTCACAAGTTCTGTTTAGCTCTTGGTTTATTGTGTCCAATTTGAAAATTAATTCCAGTTCCTCAGTTTCTCGTTGGAGTCTGTTTTGGAAGTTTTTCTGTTTCAAAACTGACACCATCAAGTCTTTAATGGAATGGCCAGGAAGACTGAAGTGTTCTCCTACTGGTTTTAAATGTTATGATTCCTGATGTCAGATTTGTGTCCATTTATTCTTTTGCATAGAGACTGGCCTGTTTGGCCAATGTACATAGCAGGGGGCATTGCTGGCACATGATGGCATATCACATGGGTGGATGTGCAGGTGAATGAGCCTCTGATGGTGTGGCTAATGTGATTAGGTCCTCTGATGGTGTCAGTTGAATGGCTATGAGGACAGAGTTGGCATCGGGCTTTGTTACAAGGATAGGTACCTGGGTTAGTGTTTTTGGTGTGCGGTTGCTGGTGAGTATTTGTTTCAGGTTGGGGGGCTGTCTGCAAGCGAAGACTGGTCTGTCTCCCAAGATCTGTGAGAGTGAGGGATCATCTTTCAGGACAGATTGTAGGTCTTTGATGATGCATTGGAGAGGCTTAAGTTGGAGGCTGAAGGTGATGGCTAATGGTGTTCTGTTTTTGTCATTCTTGGGCCTGTCCTAAAAAACAGATTGACAGAGCCAGAAGAGTACCCTGAAGCCACCTACTAGAGGACAGGCCCAACAAAGACAAAGCTTGTCCCTCGTTGGCGGGGGCTGGCAAAGGGTCAGATGTGGGCAGAAAGGCTCCTCTAAGAAGAGGCAGGCACCATGGCTTAGCTGGCTAGAGCACCTGCCTAGTAAACAGGAGATCTTGGGTTCAACTCCCAGTGGTTCCTTTCTGTGTAGGTCTTGGGGCACATGGTTTTGGCTGGTGTCAGAAGACAAGGTTCAGTTTATCTCATGGTTTAAATTACTCACAAGCACTGAAAATGGTGTTAAGAGCAGGTAGGTCAGTGGTCCAGTCTCTTCACAGATGACCCCTCCCTCTGGGACATGGGCAGAAAGGGGGCAGATCTGAGCTCTTCCACCAAATGGCTCATTGTGGCTGCCAGAATCTGCGGATGGCTCATTTAGCTACACCCAGGGTTGAGTCCTGCTCTGTGCACTGTGTGGGAGAATGAAAATAATAAATCACCCTTTGAAATAACAAATGCAGCAGGATGTGTTATTGTCCCTGCCCCAAAGCAGACAGACCCATGGAGAGCTGCCATGAGTCCAGGGTAATACTTCACTGGGGTTTTACCACTTCCACTTGCTAAACTCCCTCCCAAGCATGTGGGGTCCCACAGCCCGGTGCTGAGTCTGAGCTGAGATGTCTATGCTGCAAATTTTTCATCCAACCGCCCAAGACCTGGGAGCCTGAGCTGGCATGGAACAGCCCTGGGTGTTTCACTGCAGAGTGGACATAGCCCAGGATTATGTCTACACTTCCATTAACACACCCAGGTCACTATTCTCAAACCCTGGGGCAGCTGATTCAGGCTTGTGGTTCTTGCGGTGCAGGGTTAAACACAAAGTCCTCTCTCTTTGGCTGGGTTGGTGCTTTTAGCATAAAGGAAACCCAGCCTTGGGTTATAACTGCCCTGCTCTACGCAATGTGTCCTGAACTGATACTCTCAGAAGTGTCCAACAAAGGCAGCATCGTTACAGCTGCACAAAGCACTTGGCCTGTTTCATGGCTCGTCAGGGAAGTGCGGCCATGTTGCCCGAGCCTGAGTCATGTCCACAGCCTGGACCACATGGGCTGACAGCTGAGAGCTCCCACGAGGATCATGACTTTGATGGGAGCCCTGGGGGAACATAAACCCCCCTTTCAATTAACAGCTGAACTCACTGACCCACCATATCACAGAGACACCCAGCAGCAGCTGGTATCCAGGGCCTCTGCCCAGCATCCTGCACCACTTCCTGCCAGTGCCAGAGCTCACGAGGCACTAGCTTGGCATGGATTGTACATGGCACCCGTAACACATTGGACAAGGCACCTCTGGGAGCTACACCCCTAACCTCCACTCTACCCGGCAAGTGCCTTGGCCAGCTTAGCCACGGTGCTGCTGTCTGGGACTTTTCTCCTCACTGCTCCATTCTTCATCACTGACCATCAAAAGGAAGGTGACAGGAGAGGAACTCGCCATTTCCTGCAAGCCCAGCAGAGATTGGCTGTCAGGATCTCTGTGCGTAGACATCCCCGGCCAATCACAAGGACGTGTGGCGCTGGGACTCCCGCCTTCTCAGTGCCAGTCCCAGTAGCCTGTTCATCAAGTCCAGGCTGGGGATTTGATTCTTTCTAATGCTCCTCTTCAAAGAAGCCTTTTCCTTCGCCAGTGAGAACTTGGATTGTCAAGGGAGGGTTCTTCTGTTTCTGAGAAAGACACAGGAAAATGAGAGGAGAGCAGACAAAAGCCTGATAACAAGTCACCACTGGGAGTTAAACCCAGGTTTTCCTGTTTATAAAGCAGGTGCTTTAGCCAGGTAATCCATGGTCCCTTCCACTGAAGGACATTTAAAACTGTCCCATTTGAGCTCTGACCCCAACAACCGACCAGCAGCCCCTAACCTCACCCTGGGTCTGCCCCAGCTGGTCACTCCTCACAAGTTGACCTAACTGCTGTTCCAGCCCCAGATTCACCCCCCTAATCATCCACTGCCCCTCAGAGCCACAGCTGTGGAGGGGCTGGCGAAGGGAGCTGTGACTCTAGGATGGGTTCCCCTCTGAAGATGGCTGGCAGAAAGGGGGTGCTCAGCTCTGTCAGGGATCTGCTCAGGTGCCTCACTGATGAGGGATGCAGATTTTTCTGTAAGGGGCATAAAAAGGGTCTTTGACGTCCAGGGTGATGGAAGGAATGTGCAATTATGAGAGGAACTAGCCATCCCTCGTGCTTTTGCTTTTAAGGGCCCCAGTGGACTAATGGATAAGGCATTGGCTTCCGAAGCCAGAGATTGTGGGTTCAAGTCCCATCTGGGGTGAAACATTATGGACTGTGAGAAAGCCTTGGTTGAACATAAAATATGGGATTTTGGGAACAGTCCCCCAGAAATGGATCTTCCACTTGACAAATGTATGTGAAACACATCAACAGCAATCACTTCATACTGGAGTTTATCTGATGATAGAGGAATGGGGAGGGTTTACTCTGAGACCCCCATGGGAAAACAGACTGAAAGAACAAGGCTGGTGGGAGCTTGAGCAGATGGAAGATCGACTTGCCCTAGTGCAGCGGTTCTCAACCTTGTGAGAACTGTGACCCTTTTTTCAGTAGCGGCTTCTCGGCAAGACCCTTGATTATTTCTGCAGCTTTGCAATGGACATTCCGATCGCTCCCGACTCTCTGCCGAAGTGATTGCTTCCGCTTTCACAAGCGCTTTGGTGGAGAATTGGGAGAGTGGGTATGTCTGCAGAATTCGGAAACCCCTTGCGACCCCTGGGGAAGTGCTCGGCGACCCACAGGTTGAGAACCGCTGCCCTAGTGGGTGGAATTCTGGGGGAAGAGGCTGAGTGGGGCAGCGGCATGATGGAGAAGAAAGAGTTAATGCTTTAGACCAGTCTGGGGGTGCTGGGGGTGAAGGAGGGGACTCAGCTGTCAGTCTGCAGAACAGCCAACCCCAGACATTCAAAAACCCTGAGTCAGGCTCCCCAAAAATCATGAACTGGGCTTCAAAATCAGGAGATTCTGTAATAATAGATTTGGGGATCTGTGTATTTGCCTTCTGTTTGATGAGCCTTTAGGGTGCACTTGGGTCACATTTTGAATCTTTCTCCACAGCCGCAAGGGCCAGGAGAACTGCCCTGGCTCCCTGCTCAGCAGCAAAACAGTCAATTCCCCCCCCTCCCCCCGATGCATCAGCCTGGAGCTCAGGACAGTGGTGGGGGTTTCTCCTTTCACTCCTGCCGGGGAGTGTGGGGATCCCAGGGGCATTTCCAGAAGACAACAGAAAGCTCCAGGTCAGATGACATTTTAATTTACAGTTGTTTATAATGTGATATGATCCTTCAATCCTAGTGTCACCAGCGATAACGTGGCTTAATTAAATCATCCCAGCCAAGGCTTTGTGAATTCAGGCCTTTAAAACCTGCAAGGATGGAGATTCCACCACCTCCCTAGGGAACCCATTCTAGTGCTTCATTGCCCTGCTAGCGACATAGTGTTTCCTAATATCCAACCTAGACCTCCCACACTGCAACTTGAGACCATTGCTTCTTGTTGTGTCATCCACCACCACTGAGAACAGCTGAGCTCCATCCTCTTTGCAACCTACCCTTGTGTAGTTGAAGGCTGCTATCAAATCCCCCCAGACTGGCATTCTAGATGAGGTTTGAACACTCAACCCCAGCATCACTGTATTATAAGTACTGTGTGCAAATCCTTTGCACCAGTGGAGGCCACACTGACAGAACCTTGATCGATACTTTTGGACCTTGACAAAAATAATGGCTTACTCCTTAAGACTGGTGGTGTGTTCTATTCCTTATGTCCTGGTCCCTCGTGGCCATTTTCTTTCCCTACTTTTGGTGAAAAACTTTTGTATTTTGTGTAGAAACTTTATTTCCCCAGGAGAGACCCAGGAGTGGGGGCTGCCTGCATGTACCCAGCACCCACTAGATTAGAAGGTGACCAACAAACACCCTTAAGATGAAGCAGCCGTCCCTGTCAAAAAAATCATCTCCCATCTTCACTTGAGTGACAGCCTGAATCGTTCCTTATCCGGGCCAAGCCCCGGGATTGGAATCAGCAGCAGCAGCAAAAACATCTGTACGTAGCAGGAACCACACAAAATGTGCTTTCAAAGGAGCTGTCTCCTTCCTTCGGGAGTTAAAATTGTCAGTAAAATTTGGGCTGTAGAGCCCATGGCCCCAACTCTTAGTCTCTCTGGGAACCTGCCTCTGCTCCCAGCTGACAGCTCTTTAGCTCTGTGGGAGTGTGTCATTTGTCAGGCATAAGTGGCACATAGAAGAAGCACTTTTCCAGATGCATTGGTGGTATAGTGGTGAGCATAGCTGCCTTCCAAGCAGTTGACCTGGGTTCGATTCCCAGCCAATGCAATGAGGGGATGTTTCCCTGACCAGTGATTGTTTTCATTACAGTTATATTGTATCAGTTTCTCAATGACAAAAGAGAATCAATGTTCTGAATCCTAGCAGGTCATTCAGTGCCCAGCAGAGGGGAAAAATGGGGGGACTGTACAGTGAGCTGTTGCAGTTATCCTCTAGTTACAATGTTCAGTTTATTTTTTTTCCTTTATTTCCCTCTCTCTTTTAGACTCAGAGCCTTTAAGGTCAGAAGTGACCAGCGTGATCATCTAATCCAACCTCCTGCACCTTACAGGCCAACAGCCCCCACCCATTCCTGGAATAGATCCCCTAATATCTGCTTCAGTTGCTGGTGTCCTCAAATCATGGTTTAAAGATGTCAAGTTGCAGAGAATCCACCATTTACAGCAGGGTCTGTAAACTTTTCCCCCTGCAGCCCCTTTCCATGGAGGGAAAAGTCTGGCAGCCCCCGGGGCAGATACGTTCACCAAAATGCCGCCACAAAAACTGGAAGCTGCCAGCAGTGGTGGCATTTTGGCAGAACCAAAATAGCCCACTCAGAAGTTCGGCGGTCTCCGTGGTGGTGCTGGGGTCTTGTGCACCCTCTGGTTGACCACTGATCTACACTAGTTTAAACCTGCAAGTGACACATGTGCCATGATGCACAGGAAGGTGAAAAAATCCCCAGGGTCTCTGCCAATCTAACCCTGGGAAAAACTCCTTCCCAACCCCAAGTGTGGTGATCAGTTCGACCCTGAGCATGGGGACAAGATGCACCAGGAAGACACCTGGGAAAGAATTCTCTGCAGTCACTCTGAGCAAGAAGCTCTTAGTGACCAGGCTCCATCTCCCTTTGCCAGGTCCAGCATTGCTCCCTTGGGATCAAATTCACAGTGCTGGGCTTAGCAGGCTCATGCTTTAACCACTGAGCTATCCTGCTCTCCAAAATGTGGGGCAGGCCTCTTAGGAGGGGCACAGAGGCATATTCATGGGGGCACCTCAGGGCCCAAGCCAGCCCCCAAGAAAGGCAGGGAGGGAGCACCACTCACCTGATAGCTCTTCCCCAAGCCAGCCCCCAACCTGGCCCCCTTACTCCTGTCCACACCCCTCTCCCCAGGAAGCCACTGCCCCACTTCTACCCCTAGTTCTTGACCGTGGTTTCAGAGGGGCTGCAGACATGGAGAAGCAGCACAATGTGAAAAGTTTGGGGACCACTAAATGAGAGTGACGTCCTCAATCCCTTCTCTACAGTCCAATAAAAGGTATCCCTCACCCACCTGGGGCCTCCACCAGGACAGACTAGGGATGTTCTACTGCCCTTCACTCAGGCAGGAAGGATAATAACATTTCATTGCGCTCATGTGATTTATAACCAACACCGGCCAAAACTGGACATTTTGGCAAAGTGCCCCCCTCATGCTGCATACCTGGGCAAAACAGGCATCTCTGTGCAAACATGGTCTGTTCCCAAAGACTTTCCTCCAGCTCATCAGTAGATGTGAGGTCGGAGCTCATTAAGACCCTGATTACACTTAGTATTTACAAACTCCTTATTGTCCCTACCTCTGCTGGACTTAGATTTCTCCTTCTGACCCTAAGGTCACAGCTCAGATGAGGTGGCCGAGTGGTTAAGGTGATGGACTGCTAATCCATTGTGTTCTGTATGCATGGGTTTGAATCCCATCCTCATCGGCTACATTTACTGTTCTATAAACAACTGTCTTCATATTTGGTACAAAAACAGACCAAACCATGTTGTCTCCTGCAAACAGAAACCTTCCTCCACTTCCTTTGCTTCAAATAATATCTGGAACCCTTCTGTCCAGCAGACTTGCCAGCAAGGAGGGTTGGGTTCAATATCTAGGTGTCTGTTCCAATAACACAATGCAAAACTGGCTCAAACCCTCGCCCAATGACCTGGGATAAATATATACCAACCCCCATGTACCTCTAAGAGGCAATACTTTCCGGTCTTGCAAGCTCGGAGTCTGAGTGGAACAAAAGCCTTTTCATAAGAGAAAAACAATGTGGCCTTATGTTGAGGAAACTCGACAAACAGGATTCATAACACAAACGATGAGCAAAAAACCCACCCCAAGTAAATTGGACCATGACTCTTCTTTTGGTTCGCGAGTCCAGCAACCCAAAAGTCACCCAAAGTCCCACAACCCCAAGGTCTCTGGCAAGGTCAGTGCAGCCCCCGAGTTCAAATGTTCATGTGCAGAGTTTTATGCCCCCACCAGCCTGTGTGGAAATGGGGGAGGGTAAAGGATACCTTACTTACGGCGATGACCGACTGACCCCCTCTTCATGGGGTTCTGCTGCAGCTTTCACCACAAGCTGCTGCTCTCCAACAACTACTCCTCTCCAGTAGCCATCCTGTGAGATGAGTCTCTCTGCTAACTGCTCACCAATATATCTCCATTCCCCCTCCTATTTAAGACAGTATGCAGTGATTTTAGCTTATATTAGGGCAGTGATGGCGAACCCGTGGCACGCGTGCCGCTGCCGGCACACCGAGCCGTCTCTGTGGGCACGCCGTCAAAACGCCGGAGCAGAGGGGCGGGGTCAGTAAGAGGCGAGCGGGTGGTGGAGGAGGAAGTGAAAGGACGGCTGGAGCCCGGGAAGGAGAGAAGAGGCGGGGCCGAGGCAGGAGGTGAGGCAAGGCAAGAAGGAGAGCAAAGGCGGGGCCGAGGCGCGAGGCGCGAGGCGTGAGGGGAGGCGCGGCGCGGCGCGAGGCGAGGCGCGGCGCGGCGAGGCAAGGCAAGGGGGGAGGCGAGGCGAGGCAAGGCAAGGGGAGGGAAGGCAAGGCAAGGGGGGAGGGGAGGGGAGGGAAGGCAAGGCAAGGCAAGGGGAGGGAAGGCAAGGCAAGGGGGGAGGCAAGGCAAGGGGGGAGGCAAGGCAAGGCAAGGGGGGAGGCAAGGCAAGGGGAGGGAAGGCAAGGCAAGGGGGGAGGCAAGGGAAGGGGGGAGGCAAGGCAAGGCAAGGCAAGGGGAGGGAAGGCAAGGCAAGGGGAGGGAAGGCAAGGCAAGGGGGGAGGCAAGGCAAGGAGGGGGGAGGGGAGGGGAGGCAAGGCGAGGGGGGAGGCAAGGCAAGGGGGGGAGGGAAGGCAAGGCAAGGGGGAGGCAAGGCAAGGCAAGGGGAGGGGAGGCAAGGCAAGGGGAGGGGAGGCAAGGCAAGGGGGGGAGGCAAGGCAAGGGGGGGAGGCAAGGCAAGGGGAGGGGAGGCAAGGCAAGGGGGAGGGAAGGCAAGGCAAGGGGGGGAGGCAAGGCAAGGGGGGGAGGCAAGGCAAGGGGAGGAGGCAAGGCAAGGGGAGGGAAGGCAAGGCAAGGGGGGGAGGCAAGGCAAGGGGGGGGAGGCAAGGGAAGGCAAGGCAAGGGGAGGGAAGGCAAGGGAAGGGGGGAGGCAAGGCAAGGGGGGGAGGCAAGGCAAGGGGGGGAGGGGAGGGGAGGCAAGGCGAGGGGGGAGGCAAGGCAAGGGGGGGAGGCAAGGCAAGGGGGGAGGCAAGGCAAGGCAAGGGGGGAGGCAAGGCAAGGGGGGGAGGGAAGGCAAGGCAAGGGGGGGAGGGAAGGCAAGGCAAGGGGGGGAGGCAAGGCAAGGCAATGGGGGGGAGGCAAGGCAAGGCAAGGGGGGGAGGCAAGGCAAGGGGAGGGAAGGCAAGGGGGGAGGCAAGGCAAGGGGAGGGAAGGCAAGGCGAGGGGAGGGGAGGGAAGGCAAGGAGGGGGGAGGGGAGGGGAGGCAAGGCGAGGGGGGAGGCAAGGCAAGGGGGGGAGGCAAGGCGAGGGGAGGGGAGGCAAGGCAAGGCGAGGGGAGCGGAGGGAAGGCAAGGCAAGGGGGGAGGCAAGGCAAGGAGGGGGGAGGGGAGGGGAGGCAAGGCGAGGCAAGGGGGGAGGCAAGGCAAGGGGAGGGAAGGCAAGGGGGGGAGGCAAGGCAAGGGGAGGGAAGGCAAGGTGAGGGGAGGGGAGGGAAGGCAAGGAGGGGGGAGGGGAGGGGAGGCAAGGAGGGGGGAGGGGAGGGGAGGCAAGGAGGGGGGGGAGGCAAGGCAAGGGGGGGAGGCAAGGCGAGGGGAGGGGAGGCAAGGCAAGGCGAGGGGAGTGGAGGGAAGGCAAGGCAAGGGGGGAGGCAAGGCAAGGAGGGGGGAGGGGAGGGGAGGCAAGGCGAGGCAAGGGGGGAGGCAAGGCAAAGGGAGGGAAGGCAAGGCAAGGAGGGGGGAGGGGAGGGGAGGCAAGGCGAGGGGGGGAGGCAAGGCAAGGGGGGGAGGCAAGGCAAGGGGGGAGGCAAGGCAAGGGGGGGAGGCAAGGCAAGGGGGGGAGGAAAGGCAAGGGGAGGGAAGGCAAGGCAAGGGGGGAGGGAAGGCAAGGCAAGGGGGGAGGCAAGGCAAGGGGGGAGGCAAGGCAAGGGGAGGGAAGGCAAGGCAAGGGGGGAGGCAAGGCAAGGGGGCGAGGGAAGGCAAGGCAAGGGGGGGAGGCAAGGCAAGGGGAGGGAAGGCAAGGCAAGGCAAGGGGGGAGGCAAGGCAAGGGGAGGGAAGGCAAGGCAAGGGGGGGAGGCAAGGCAAGGGGGGGGGAAGGCAAGGCAAGGGGGGGGAAGGCAAGGCAAGGGGGGGAGGCAAGGCGAGGGGAGGGAAGGCAAGGCAAGGGGGGAGGCAAGGCAAGGGGGGAGGCAAGGCAAGGGGGGGAGGCAAGGCAAGGCAAGGAGGGAGGCAAGGCAAGGGGAGGGAAGGGAAGGCAAGGGAGGGGAGGCAAGGCAAGGGGAGGGGAGGCAAGGCAAGGGGGAGGCAAGGCAAGGGGGGAGGCAAGGCAAGGGGGGGAGGCAAGGCAAGGCAAGGGGGGGAGGCAAGGCAAGGGGAGGGGAGGCAAGGCAAGGGGGGGAGGCAAGGCAAGGGGGGAGGCGAGGCAAGGCAAGGGGGGGAGGCAAGGCAAGGGGGGAGGCAAGGCAAGGCAAGGGGGGAGGCAAGGCAAGGGGGAGGGGAGGGGAGGCAAGGCGAGGGGGGAGGCAAGGCAAGGGGGGAGGCAAGGCAAGGCAAGGGGTGAGGCAAGGCAAGGGGAGGGAAGGCAAGGAAAGGGGGGGAGGGAAGGCAAGGGGAGGGATGGCAAGGCAAGGGGGGAGGCAAGGCAAGGGGGGAGGCAAGGCAAGGGGGGGAGGCAAGGCAAGGGGGGAGGCAAGGCAAGGGGAGGGAAGGCAAGGCAAGGGGGGAGGCAAGGCAAGGCAAGGGGGGAGGGGAGGCAAGGCAAGGGGAGGGAAGGCAAGGCAAGGCAAGGGGGGAGGGGAGGCAAGGCAAGGGGAGGGAAGGCAAGGCAAGGCAAGGGGGGAGTCAAGGCGAGGGGAGGGGAGGCAAGGCGAGGGGAGGGGAGGGAAGGCAAGGGGGAGGCAAGGCAAGGGGGGAGGCAAGGCAAGGGGGGAGGGGAGGCAAGGCAAGGGGGGGAGGCAAGGCAAGGGGGGAGGCAAGGCAAGGAGGGGAGGCAAGGCAAGGGGAGGGAAGGCAAGGCAAGGGGGGGAGGCAAGGCAAGGCAAGGCAAGGGGGGAGGCAAGGCAAGGCAAGGCAAGGGGGGGAGGCAAGGCGAGGGGAGGGGAGGCAAGGCGAGGGGAGGGGAGGCAAGGCAAGGGGGGAGGCGAGGCAAGGCGAGGGGAGGGGAGGCAAGGCGAGGGGGGGAGGCAAGGCAAGGGGGGAGGCAAGGCAAGGCAAGGGGGGAGGCAAGGCAAGGGGGGAGGCAAGGCCGGGGGGGGCGAGCCGCGCTGCTGAGGCCGGGGGGGGGTGAGCCGCGCTGCTGAGGCCGGGGGGGGGGTCCCGAGTCGAGCGGGGGTGTTGGCACTTTGAAAAAAAACAAGTCGTTTTGGTTTGCAGTTTGGGCACTTGGGCTCAAAAAGGTTTGCCATCACTGTATTAGGGTAACAGTAACATCATTAACCACAAACACACTCTCCTCATGGTCCAGCCAGAAGGGAAATGAGCAGAAATTCTTGCTTCGGGGCAGATCGAGAGCAATCGGGGCCGGTGTGGGTGGAACGTGGTGGGCCCCACCATGGGTTGAGAGTGTGGGGTGAACAATGGCGGGTGGTGACTTGCAGTGAAGAACTCATACTTACCTGGCGCAGGAAATACCATGATCATGAAGGTGGTTTTCCCAGAGTGAGGCTCATCCATTGCACTGTGGGTGGGTTGACCCCTGTGATTTCCCCAAACGTGGGAAACTCAACTGCAGTATTTGTGGTAGTGGGGGACTGCGTTCGTGCTCTCCCCTGACAATCAGTTAAAGAAAGATGAGACAGCAGTGACTGCTGTGGAGAGCTTTGGCTTGCATTTGAATCTGTTGTTGTTGTAGTGATTACTTAATATTCCAATGATGGTTCTGGTTTGCAGGCTTGGTTATTGTTCCTTGTTTTGATCTAAACTGAGTGCTATGGTTGTTCTGGTGTTTCTTCAGCTGCCTGTAGGTAGTTTTGGGTTGTTTGTTATTCCCAGTTGTTTAACAAAAGGAAAAGAAGCTCAATATGTCTGGGTTATGCAGTAACATGTTGTGCTTTCTTTTTGGAGCATAGGCGGCTGGCTCGCATTCCCGTTCTTCCCGGGGCTCTTGGATCTGGCCTGTGCTCTAGTCTGCTTTTTGGGGAGCTTGAGCCAGTGCCTTCTTCGACACTAAGGAACTTGGCTGCTCTGCTTCTTTCCCTGCTTGCAGCATTTTGCCCATCTCTCCTTCTCGGTTGCCTCCTCTGCACAGAGCCAGGCATGCTATTCTGAGTGGCACGGTAAAGGGGCTGGGGAATTGGAGAAAGGGCATGAGGTCCAGGGGCAGTCAAGGGGCAGTGAGTGTGGGGTTGGATGTGTCATAGGCTATGGGGGGACCTGTCAGGGGGAGGGGTGTGGAGAGGGATGAGGGCAGTAAGGGGTCAGGGAGCCTTCTGGGGCGGGGGAGCCATGGGACAGGGAGTGGTTGGATAGGCATGGGAGCCTGGGGGTCTGTCAGGGAACAGGGGTGTGGATGGGGTCAAGGCAGTCAGGGGTAAGGGTGGTCAGTTGGGGGAGCCATCAGGGACAAGGAGAAGGGATGTGTAGATAGGGCATGGGGTCCCAGGAGGGAGTGTTCAGGGGACAAGGAGGGTTGGGTATTCTGGTGGGGCAGTTAGTAGGAAGGAAGTGGCTAGGTACCCCCTGTTGAGTGTTCTCTTTTTTAATCGTTCAAGAATAGCAGCCGTGTTAGTCTGTATCCATAAAGAAAGCGAGGAATACTTGTAGCACCTTAGAGAGTTTATTTCAGCATAAGCTTTCGTGAGCTATAGCTCACTTCATCGGATGCATAGAATGGAACAGAAGTAAGATGCATTTATTCACACAGAAAGAAAACGAAAAGAAAATAATTGTACATTAGCATACTTAGAATGAAATAGTGAAAGAATTTGCTTCTTTTTTCTATGCAGAATTGATGAAAGCAGGATGAATTATTTCCAGGGCTGTAAGTAAGAAAACACAAACTAATAGACTAGAGGATGGTTTCAATCTATCAACCACTGGGGTATAGGACCAGCACACTTCTGCTGCACCAATCTGCTACAAAAGTGAAAGCCTCCATGACTCAATTACAGGTCTGCTCTCCATAGTTCACTGCGCTCACAAGCTGTGCAAGTGAGAGTTATGCCCATGAGATTTAGACACTTTCTAGGCAGGTGATTGTCCATCTGTCACATCTCCAAAGCTGAACTGAAATGTGGTGGCTGCATTCGCTTCCGGGGGCTCCTTAGTCTAATAATTCACCAAAACCAGCCCCTCCCCTCGCTTTTCCCCTGCTGAGATCCAGCCAGACACAGACACCCTGCCTGGCCCCCAGCCCGGGGAAACTTCATTCTGCAGCGGGGCAGCTTGGGAGATGTAGTTCCTGAGAGGCACGGGCTGGGAGAGAATGGGAGGTGAGGGAGGGTCAGCCAGGCCTGGGAGACATCCCTTACCTGGGCTGGAGAGGGAGGAAGTGCCCCCGGTGCAGGCTGGGAGATGTAGTTCCTGACTCTCCCATGAGTGGAAGTGACGTTGTTCCAGGGGCTGCTGAGCCCGGCTGCAAACGTGCCCTGGATGCTGTAACTTGTGTGGGGTGGTTTGAGCCTCTCCCAGAGCCAAAGAAGAGTTTTGTGGGAAAGCCTGAGACAGGGACACCCGTGAGCTAGAGGAGGGGCACTCTCTGCTGGCAACAGGACCTGGGGGACCCAGGAAGGGAAGAAAAATCCTGATGTAAGAGAACTGGGAGGAAATGGATCACACCATCCATGTGGGGTCATACCTATGAACGAGAAGTAGGGGGGAGTGTCAGGAGCTTCACACAGTCACCCAGGTGATTTTGATGACATGGTTATGGAGGAGGATGAAGCACCTGGGGATAAAATCAGCTGTTCTTCATGGGGGTCAGAGGCAGCAATTATTACATTAAAAACTCTTCAGGGAAGTAGCTGTGAGTGGTCACCCAAAGTTTCTTTGTGTTCACATCTGTCCAGGAATGAGGCCTAAAGCAGAAATGGGGGAGGGGCTGTGAATTGAAATCCGGTGGAGAGAGAAATGTGTCCAAACCCAGTGAGACTGGATGTGGGGGAGAAATAACAAGTGATCCCAGCTCCTTCCCCCAGCCTTAGGTGGGGATTAGCTGCCAACAGCTGCGGCTGCTGCTCTGAGGGGAGCGGTATAAGTGTCTGCCTGGGCCTAGAGCCACCAGCCGGTCCACCGGGGGTTTGCAATGGCTCAGGGACTGGGACAGTATCGCATGATGCAGGTTTCTCTATCCCATCCACATGCACCACCTTGCTGCCAGCACCCAACCTCCACACTAGCCCCCTGCGAGCTCTAGCACATGGCCAGCAGGTCCTGCCAGAGGGTGCTGGGGGACACTGGGCACCATCCCACCTGGCCAGGCTGGTGCTGCAGGGCAGTGTGTGGCATTGGCTCTCCTTGCTGATGACGGCCGGTACATCTAGTACAGGGGCTCTGGTGGGAGATAGGGTCAGGGGACAGGGGGAACTACCCCATTCACCTCCCCAGTCTCCTACACCCCCCTCCCCCAACCTCCCCCACCTGGGTCTGTAATCCCAGCCCCCAGCCCCCCTCCCTGGGCCATTCCTACCCTGGTCCCACACCCAGCTATTCCCCCTGGCTTTGTCTGTCTGGGTACATACCCTGCAGGGCTTCTCCAACCATCCTACCCTGCAGCCCCTCCTTCTACCTCCTCAACCAGTGCTCCCCCCGGCACAACCCCCCCATTACCATCCTGCAGGGGCAGCCCCCAGCCAGGGCCCTTCAGAGACAGGCAGCACCTGTGGGGGAGGGGGAGTGAGATCAGAGTGGCATGGACAGAGGGGGAGATGGGAGGGAGACAGATGTCACCTCACTCTCCTATTGGGGAGGGGGAGTCTGGGAAGAGGATGGCAAGTGTGGGGGAGTCTGAGAGGGAGGCAGAAGGGGAGGGCAGAGCTTGGTTGTGGGCAGGTGATCCTGGGGGGTCGGGGGGAGGTGGTAGGTTACATGGTGTGGCAGGCATTGGTGAGTTCTGGGGGACTAGGCAGGTGGGGGTGGGGTGATGGGGTGTCAGAGATTAGGGGGGGTGGAGGGCACTAGGCAGGTGGGGGTGGGGTTAGGGTTGGTCAGGGATTAGGAGGTTGTGGGGGGACTAGGTAGGTGGGGGTGGGTTCAGGGTGTGTCAGGGATTAAGTGGTTGGGGGTGTAACGGAGTCAGTCACTCACCCGGCGGCACCCCCGTCTGGTCGTCTGGGGAATCAGCTCTTTTTGACCCTGGAGCGCCCTCTGCCGGCTGACGTCCGCTTCTCCACGCTGGCCCCGTGTCCCTCCTGGACCCCGGAACCCCTTGCTGAGGGTGCTGCACCCCTGCAGTACCCCCCCTGGTCTTAGGGTCTCCCCTCTCTGGGGAACCCAACACCCACTATCCCCAACTTGCCTCAGATACGGCCACTGCCAGTCACCACTGCCTCAGTTCACTGAGGCCAACTGCAGTCTCATGGCTACTCATCACCGGCAAGAAGGGGTTGGCCTGCTGCTCTTATCCAGCCCAGGGCTGCCCCCTTGCAACCCCCAGTACCCCATGGGTCGGGCCTTCCCTAGGCTCAGCAAGCTGGGGGCCTCTCCCTAGAGCTTAGGCTCCCTGGCTCCCAGCTGCCTTGCCCTCACCCTGTCCCAGTCTGGGTACTCTGCTAAAGGCTCCCAGCAGCCAGGCCTGTCTCCCTCTGCTTGCAGAGGAGACTGCCCCCTTGCAATCCCCAGTACCCCGTGGGTCGGGCCTTCCCTAGGCTCAGCAAGCTGGGGCCCTCTCTCTACAGCTTAGGCTCCCTGGCTCCCAGCTGCCTTGCCCTCGCCCTGTCCCAGTCCAGGTACTTTGCAGCCAGGCCCTGTCTCCCTCTGACTACAGAGTACACTGACCTTCAGAATCCTCACTCTCCCTTTCTCTCTCTCTCTCTAACTCCTGCCTCCCAGGCTTTTATACAGCCTGGAATGTTTGGGGCGTGGCCACACAGCTGAGCCTGCTTTCCACTTAAGCCTGCTAGCAGGCTCAGCCAGCTACAAACCCTCTTTCCAGGGCTATTCCTGGCCGGCAGGGAGCGGGGAGCACCCCTCTATAGGGGGACTAGGCAGGTGGGGGTGGGGTCAGGGTGTGTCAGGGATTAGGAGGTTGTGGGGGGACTAGGTAGGTGGGGGTGGGGTCACAGTGTGTCAGGGATTAAGTGGTTGGGGGGACTAGGCAGGTGGGGGTGGGGTCAGGGTGTGTCAGGGATTAGGAGGCTGTGGGGGACTAGGTAGGTGGGGGTGGGGTCAGGGTGTGTCAGGGATTAGGAGGTTGTGGGGTACTAGGCAGGTGGGGGTGGGGTGATGGGTGTCAGGGATTAGGGGGTTGTGGGGGGCACTAGGCAGGTGGGGGTGGGGTGATGGGGTGTCAGGGATTAGGGGGTGGTGATGGGCACTAGGCAGGTGGGGGTGGGGTCAGGGTGTGTCAGGGATTAGGGGTTGGTGGAGGGCACTAGGCAGATGGGGGTGGGGTCTGGGTGTGTCAGGGATTAGGAGGTTGTGGAGCACTAGGCAGGTGGAGGTGAGGTCAGGGTGTGTCAGGGATTAGGAGGTTGGGGGGACTAGGCAGGTGGGGATGGGGTCTGGATGTGTCAGGGATTAGGAGGTTGTGGGGTACTAGGCAGGTGGGGGTGGGGTCAGGGGGTGTCTGGGATTAGGAGGTTGTGGGAGGACTAGGCAGGTGGGGGTGGGGTCAGGGTGTGTCAAGGATTAGGAGGTTGTGGAGGGACTAGGCAGGTGGGGGTGTGTCAGGGTTTGTCAGGGATTAGGAGGTTGGGGGGACTAGGCAGGTGGGGGTGGGGTCATGGTGTGTCAGGGATTAGGAGGTTGGGGGGACTAGGCAGGTGGAGGTGGGGTCAGGGTGTGTCAGGGATTAGGAGGTTGTGGGGGGACTAGGCAGGTGGGGGTGGGGTGATGGGGTGTCAGGGATTAGGGGGGTGGAGGGCACTAGGCAGGTGGGGGCGGGGTCAGGGTGTGTCAGGGATTAGGAGGTTGGGGGGACTAGGCAGGTGGGGGTGGGGTCATGGTGTGTCAGGGATTAGGAGGTTGTGGAGGGACTAGTCAGGTGGGGGTGTGTCAGGGTTTGTCAGGGATTAGGAGGTTGGGGGACTAGGCAGGTGGGGGTGGGGTCAGGGTGTGTCAGGGATTAGGGGGTTGTGGGGTACTTAGCAGGTGGGGGTGGGGTCATGGTGTGTCAGGGATTAGGGGGTTGTGGGGGCTAAACAGGTTAGGGTGGGGTCATGGTGTGTCAGGGATTAGGGGGTTGTGGAGGGACTAGGCAGGTGGAGGTGAGGTCAGGGTGTGTCAGGGATTAGGAGGTTGTAGGGGACTAGGCAGGTGGGGGTGGGGTCAGGGTGTGTCCAGGATTAGGAGGTTATGGGGGACTAGGCGGGTGGGGGTGGGGTCAGGGTGTGTCAGGGATTAGGAGGTGGTGGAGGGACTAGGCGGGTGGGGGTGTGTCAGGGTGTGTCAGGGATTAGGAGGTTGTGGGGGACTAGACATGTGGGGGTGGGGTGATGGGGTGTCAGGGATTAGGGGGTTGTGGGGGATTAGGCAGGTGGGGGTGGGGTCAGGGTGTGTCTGGGATTAGGGGGTTGTGGGGGATAGGCATGTGGGGGTGGGGTGATGGGGTGACAGGGATTAGGGGGTTGTGGGGGACTAGGCAGGTGGGGGTGTGTCAGGGTGTGTCAGGGATTAGGAGGTTGGGGGGACTAGGCAGGTGGAGGTGGGCTCAGGGTGTGTCAGGGATTAGGAGGTTGTGGGGGACTAGGCAGGTGGGGTGGGGTCAGGGTGTGTCAGGGATTAGGGGGTTGTGGGGGACTAGGCAGGTGGGGGTGGGGTCAGGGTGTGTCTGGGATTAGGGGGTTGTGGGGGACTAGGCAGGTGGGGGTGTGTCAGGGTGTGTCAGGGATTAGGAGGTTGTGGGGGACTAGGCAGGTGGGGGTGGGGTCAGGGTGTTTCAGGGATTAGGAGGTTGTGGGGGACTTGACATGTGGGGGTGGGGTGATGGGGTGTCAGGGATTAGGGGATTGTGGGAGACTAGGCAGGTGGGGGTGGGGTCAGGGTGTGTCTGGGATTAGGGGGTTGTGGGGGATAGGCATGTGGGGGTGGGGTGATGGGGTGTCAGGGATTAGGAGGTTGTGGGGGACTAGGCAGGTGGGGGTGTGTCAGGGTGTGTCAGGGATTAGGAGGTTGGGGGGACTAGGCAGGTGGAGGTGGGGTCAGGATGTGTCAGGGATTAGGGGGTGGTGAAGGGACTAGGCAGGTGGGGATGGGGTCAGGGTGTGTCAGGGATTAGGAGGTTGGGGGGACTAGGCAGGTGGAGGTGGTGTCAGGGTGTGTCAGGGATTAGGAGGTTGTGGGGGGACTAGGCAGGTGGGGGTGGGGTGATGGGGTGTCAGGGATTAGGGGGGGTGGAGGGCACTAGGCAGGTGGGGGTGGGGTCAGGGTGTGTCAGGGATTAGGAGGTTGGGGGGACTAGGCAGGTGGGGGTGGGGTCATGGTGTGTCAGGGATTAGGAGGTTGTGGAGGGACTAGGCAGGTGGGGGTGTGTCAGGGTTTGTCAGGGATTAGGAGGTTGGGGGACTAGGCAGGTGGGGCTGGGGTCAGGGTGTGTCAGGGATTAGGGGGTTGTGGGGTACTTAGCAGGTGGGGGTGGGGTCATGGTGTGTCAGGGATTAGGAGGTTGTGGGGGCTAAACAGGTTAGGGTGGGGTCATGGTGTGTCAGGGATTAGGGGGTTGTGGAGGGACATTGAGGGGACATTAGGGGGTTGTGGAGGGACATTGAGGGATTTCCGTTCCCCTTTGTGAGGGAACCTTCGTCTCACTCCAGAGTCTTCTCTATGGGATCCGTGTAGCGGGGGCTGGTCTTCTTTGTCTTTGCTTTCTGTGGGTGAGGTGAGGTGAGGGTGCCTATAACTGGGGTATCTGAGCTTTAGCACCTTCTGTGGAGCTGTCATTCCCCTTACCCTGCTATGATCTCATCTGTCATTGACTCCAGCCTTTTTTATACCCATCCTCAGCACCCTCCCAAGCCAGCTGCACTCACCTCAAAAAGACAGTGTCCCCTGGGGGGTGAAAATCACTGACCTCTCTCCTCTCTGAGCATTGACTGCCCCTCCCTTTCCTCTCCTCTCCATCTGGGACTTTCCCTCCAGGGCTGGAGGATTCTCCCTTCTCATCCACCGTTGCCCCCAGCAGCACAGCAGGTGGGAAATCTTAAAAGTGTCCAGGTGACTTAGGAGCAGAACCCCACCCAGACCTTCCCTGCAATTGGCACTTGCCCCTCACTGAGCCAGACTGAAACTCCTGCAGGGAACCTCCCCTCTGGTGTGAGCAAAGCAGCAGGGTGAAAAGAGAACTTGGAGATGCTGGGGATTGAACCCAGGGCCTCATACATGCAAAGCATGCGCTCTACCACTGAGCTACATCCCCAGATGGAGCATGTTTGCTGGGGGTTACACTCAGAGCCCTCCTCTATCCAGTGGCCTAACAGCAGCATGGGGGACACATTCCCTGCTCTGAGGACCAAACCTGCTGTCCTGGGGGTTGCTGGTTCTTAGGGGTCACTTTGCACCAGGGACAGATTTGATGAGTGGGGCAGGGAGAGTGTGTGCCCTGGACTCAGGGTGCAGAGATACACTCAGCCCTCTCCCCTGCATTGGGTGGTGGGTGCTGCCACCCCCTGCTGGAAGGTCATGGTGGGGGAGGGGTGCTGTGAGTCGCTCAACACCTGCCCCTGGTGGTAGCAGTGGGGTGGGAAGCTCCACGTGTTTCTAGGATCTGCTATTTCCACCTGCCTGAAAACTCCAGCTTTCCCCGGCACATTCACTGGGGGTGCAATTGGGTCACTGTTTCTATGGCTGAACAGCAAGGAATTGTTCCCACTTTCCCTTTTAGCTGCAGGATGATTAGCCTGTGTGGGTGGTTCATGAGGTGAATCTAGCTGTAGATTGTTATTCATTCCCCACCTTGACAGTTCACACAGTCCCTTTCCCCTGCAGATCTCCAACACTGCAGTTTTCCCAATAGGAGCAGTTGGGTTTTCCCTGAGGCCCTGAGATTTTCAGGGTCCTTTTCCCTCCATGCATCACCTTCCTCTGTTACCCCATTCCCACCTCACTTTCTCCTTTGGCAAGTCAGGCAGTGAGACCAGCAGGCAGAGCTGACCTCTATAGGCCAACCGCCAAGGGCAGAGGAGACTGAGCGACACGGCTCCAAGAGGTGACTGGGCTAAATCCTCTAGATCTCCCCAGGTGATGCCACGGTGCTTTCTCAGCTCATTGCCCCACCCTCTGTCTGATAGGGGTTGGGATTCTCTTGGCTGGGATGTCACTTGGTCTAGGGGAAGCCATGACAGGGAGAGTAGGAGTTCATTTCACAGGCCTATTTCCAGGCTGTAATCTGTGCACCCCCTGCTCTGTGGGAGGGATCGTGGTAGCCCAGACTCAGAGCTGGAACAGGCCCCTGATTTAGGGGGTGGCTGCCTAGTTTACAGCACTCTGGTGTCTCAGACAATCTGTCTCTCCCAACCCCTCAGATCTGTGTCCCCAGAAGGTTCTTGCACTGCCACCGCTCCTTTCACGTTCTATTGTAAGCAGCAGCATGGAGGGTTAGGGATGAGCCATAGGGACTACGTGGATGGCAAGTGCTTCAGGAGTAAACCCAGCAACCAACGAGGGAGAATATAAGGCTTTTTCTCTTTACTTTGCCTCGTGCTGTAGCTCAGAGAGCTCTTTTAAATGTCTCCCGTCCCACAGCCTTGAAAAGGGGAAGGATTCTCAGGTTCTGGTTTGATTTGAACGAGGATCACTGGACCTAGAACCATTCACTTCCCTTTCCTAGCAACACCTGTGATACACAGACCCAGGCTGAGATCAGTGCTTACTGTGAGGAAAATGGTAGTAAAAATATCTGATCTCCTGAACAACCTGGAGCAACATCAGCCCAACTGAGAATGAAACAATTTGGTTCTAACTTGGGGAATTTGATGACTAACAATTGCTGTGAAATGGGGGAACAGTAGCACCGTGATGCTCAGGGTTTATTTAGACTAGGAAAAGTGATGGAGGGTAGGTCAGGTGGAGGGGAAAGCTAATGCCAACCACTGCACCAGGACTACATCTGCATTACAACAATAACTGTCTTTTTACACCCAGATTAGTAACTTGAGCAGCCAACCCCATGTACAGTCCTAGTGGATGTAAGGCCCAGGCTTCGGATTGAAGCTTCTTCCACACTCAGAGCACATGTAGGGTGTCTCTCCTGTGCAGATTCTCTGATGCAAGATGAGGACTGAGCTATGAGTGAAGGTTTCCCCACACGCCGATCAAGTGTAGGGTCTCTCCTGAATGGATTCCATGATGTGTGATAAGGCTTGAGTGCTGATTGAAGTGGGTGGCGCTGCTGCTCTCATGAGTGGTTGGCTTAGGTGTGCTTAGGCCTACCAGTGCCACATGGTCTAGTGGTTAGGATTCCTGGTTTTCACCCAGGTGGCCCGGGTTCAATTCCCGGTGTGGGAAGAGAACAGAGCTTTTGCTCTGAGGGGAGGCAGGAAGTGAAGGAAGACAGAGGGATCCTGGCAGTATGGGAGTTGGACGGTGTTGGGAGGGGAACCCAGGAGTCAGGGGGAGATCAGGAAAGGATCCTAGCAGTGTGGGAAGTGGGCAGCTTGGAGAGCACAGGACTGGGGAGAGTGACTGTGTCCCTTTAAACCAGGGGTGGGAAAACTTTTTGGCCCAAGGGCCATATCGGGGTTGCAAAACTGTATGGAGGGCCAAGTAGGGAAGGCTGGGCCTTCCCAAACAGCTTTGTCCCCACTTTTATCTGCCCCCTCCCCTCCCCTCCCCTCCCCTGCCCCCTGACAACCCCCTCAACCCCCCCCCATCCAACCCCCCCCCCCACTCCATGTTCCCCAACTGCCCTGACCCCTGTCCACATCTCTAGCCCCTGACAGGCCCCCCAAGGACTCCCACTCCCTATCCAACCCCCCATTCCCAAACCGTTGACTACCCCTCTGAACCTCCACCCCATCCAACCCCCCACTGTTCCCTGACCCCTGACTGCCCCCAAGACCCCCTGCCCACCCCCTTACCATGGCACTCAGAGCAGTAAGTCTGGCAGCTGCACAGACCGTCAGGAGCCAGACACACTGCCTGTCACGTTACTGGAATTATTTGGGATCATATACATCATTGGAGCAACCAAGGTCCTATAGTGACACCAAATCTTATGTGAAGGGGTCATAACAGGTGTCTATGACCAGGTTATGGAGGGCTAATTATGAATATGCCATTGATATGTGTGCATCTTTTTGGAACTAAAGTTATGAATATTGGATATATGGTGCTTGTACTTCAAACTGATGCTTGGCTGCTGGGTGAAATCCCAGACAAGCTGTTGTTAACTTGGCTGGCCTGGCTGATGGGCCGTTAAGGGACATGGGCGACACAATGGACTCTGGGAGCTTGGAATGCCCCAACCCAGACGAGAAGTCTACCAAAGAACATGCCAGGCAGCCTGTGCATAATGGCTGCTGCCTGCAAATAATGAGTCATGCATGGTCATGTGATCTGCCCATGTGGCTCCAGAACTTCATGGGGGCTGGACTTTTCACAGCAGGAACAAAGAGGTTCTTGCACCTGGAAAAAACTATAAAGGAAGCTGCTACAGCCCCCCCCCCTTTTTGTCTTCAATCTGCAGTGTTCAGCTAGCACCTACCTCTGGATGGGATTTTGCTACATGTGGAAGTTCTGACCATCGGATTGATGACCCATCCCTGGAGGGGATGCATTCCAGAGACTTTCATCTAAACCTGCAGTTTATTCTACTTTGCTGTAAGCCTGAACCAAGAGATGTGCCATTACTGCATATAATTGATTTCTTTGAACCATTCTTAACCCTCACCTAGACCTTTTTCCTTGTATAATAAACCTTTAGATTTTAGATTCTAAAGGATTGGCAACAGCGTGATTTGTGGGAAGATCTGATTTGTATATTGACCTGGGTCTGGGGCCTGATTCTTTGGAATTGGGGAGAACTGTTTCCTTTATTTGGGGTATTGGTTTTCATAACCATTGGACCCCAGGACAGGTGGGTGCTGGTGGTGATACTGGGAAGCTGGAGTGTCTAAGGGAATTGCTTGTGTGACTTGTGGTTAGCCAGTGGGGTGAAACCAGCGTCTTTTCTGTTTGACTGGTTTGGTTTACCTTAGTGTGGAAAACCCCCAGCTTTGGGCTGTAGTTGCCCCTTTGGAAGCAATCTGTCCTGATCTGACACTCACAGTTGGATCCCACCAGGAACAGCACCGTCACACTGCCACTCTGCCTCACTCCAGTTACTGCCCCATCCCTGGCCTGTATCTCCAGTGCGGAGGACATCACAGATCCCCCTCTCTGCCAAGGGGGCTTGCAGAGGAATTTCCTTCCTGCCAGGCCCCCCCTCATTGAATAATTGCACAAGTTCATTGGAGCTCCTCCCCTTTCCCTGCTTCTGTCTGTCACCCTTCTGTCAGAGTCGGCAGGAACATGGCCCAGGTTCAATATCTTGGGGTTCCTTTTCAACAACACAGCACAGAACCCACTCAAGGCCCCACCCAGTAACCTGGGACAATTCCACACCCCCCCCTGGATGTCTCTAGAGGCAACACTTCCCAATAGCAAGCTCTGAGTCTCAAGGCTTGTCTACACTACTAATGGCAATGACGGGGTCTGCTCGATAACGATCCCCAGCAGTGCAGACCAATGCACGTCCGTTTTCATTCGCTGAGTCAGGAAAACCACAGAATTCCCCGCCCCCAAGTAAAGTTTGCCTCTTGCAGATGGCTTGCAGAGTATGAAGCAGGCTGCCTCTGCCCAGGAAATACCACCCTGCTCTTCCAGAAAAAAAGACCCTGCCACAGAAGGAACCATATGACTGGAGTCATAAGCCTATGATTGAATCCTGGGTATTTTTAGTAAAAGTCATGGGCATGAAACAAAAAGTCATAACCCCCAACCTATACCACAAATAACCCCGAGAGAATCTGGGGGGATGAAAGCCATTGGGCCCCAGCACCACCTGCTAGGTGGGGAGGGGGAAAGTGCCAAAGGTCCCACTGTGGAGGGGGAAACCCTGGGGATCTGCTGCCACTCTGACCACTGCAGTGGCTGGAAGCCTTGGAGGGCCAGGGCCCTGCTGGGGCTTTATTTCTTCCTTTAAATACTGTGGAAGTGTAAACAGGGAGAGAATTTGCTCCCCCTTTCTATGTGGAACAAGTACAGGCAGGTGGAATTATTTCCAGAGCTGTAATAATAAGCTAGCAGAAGATGGTTTCGATCCATTGACTTCTGGGTTATGGGCCCAGCACGCTTCCACTGTGCCACTCTGCTCCCTGTAAGTTTATCTGTAGGATCTCTTCACAGAGCAGCTGAGTTTGGCTGAGTAAGTTTTACTCCCGAGGGGATTCTGCACCTAAAATAAAACTTCTCTGCACCATATTTTAAAATTCTGCAAAATGTATTTGTCAATAAATAAATGTGGAGGCTCCAGCATGGCAGTGGGGAGCACAGGCCACTGTGTGCAGAGATGGGAGAGCACCCTGCAGTCCCCCTCCCCTGGGATACAGACTCAGTGGCAAAACTGCTCCTCTCTGCTGCCTTCTCCGGGGTTAAAAAAACATTTTTGTGCTGCTCCCTCTCCAGAGTTGGGGAGAGGACCCAGGAGTCCTGGCTCCCAGCCCCCCCTGCTCTGACCCACCAGCCCCCACTGCCCTCCCACAGGAAAGGCTAAGAACCCAGTTGCCCAGATTCTTGACATTCACATGCCCCCGCCCCGCCCTGCGGTGTCTGGATCTGCCTAGGGGATAACAACCTACTGTTGTGACCAACCTCCTCCCCAGCTCACAAGAAAGGGGTCTGTGCCGGGGTTCTAGAGTCTCGAACCCAGCCGACGAGGGGGCTGTAGCCAAACGCATAGGCGGGGGGGGGGAGGGGGGGAAGAGTTAAGGTGAAATGGACGTCTTTAACACCCGGACTTCGCCCCGCCCTTGGGGCTTATGCAAGCGAAAGAGCTGGAGGCCCCTCATTGATTCACCGGTGACCCCCGTGAATGTGCCCCCTAACCCCCCCCCCATGAATCTGGTTGCCATGGCGAGGGAGTGGGCCCGATTTGCTCCTTCCCCAGTGGTGCCATGTTATGCAAATCACCCCCGCTCCTTGGTATAGGGATGCCTCATTTGCATAGAGCCCCCAATATCAGGGGGTGCCCCAACAGGGACATGGGTCGTGGCTTATGGGGGGGATACCCAGCCCTTATAGCCTACAAAATAGGGGTCCAGGTGGAGGGGGGAGAGGGAAAGTGGGGTGCACAGAACCCCATGGTATGGAGGGGGTGAGGGAGGTGAAGGGTGCCCCCTATACCCTGCAGTGGCACCCGCCCCCAGTACCCCGCAGCTGCTTTGGGATTCCCCTCCCAGGCCCCCCCCCTTTTCTCCACTGCCCCCCCCGGTGGTGCCCCCTACCTGTAGCCCATGGCAGGGCGGGCGCTCTGCAGCTCCCCGGCCGGCAGCCCCGCCTCCAGCAGGTAACTCTCCAGCCGCCGCCGCCTCCAGCACCTGGCCCGGGGTGAGCGCCGGGTCCCTCCCTGCCGGGGCCCCCTGCCCGCCCTCGCCACGCCCGCTTGGGGGAGGGGGTCCCTGTATTGTCCTGGGGAGGGGGAGTCTCTATATGTCCCATATGGCCCTGGGGGAGGGGGTCCCTGTATTGTCCTGGGGAGGGGGAGTCCCTATATGGCCCATATGGCCCGGGGGGAGGGGGTCCCTGTATTGTCCTGGGAAGGGGGAGTCCCTATATGGCTCTTATGGCCCTGGGGGAGGGGGTCCCTGTATTGTCCTGGGGAGGGGGAGTCCCTATATGGCCCATATGGCCCTGGTGGAGGGGCTCCCTGTATTGTCCTGGGGAGGGGGAGTCCCTATATGGCCCATATGGCCCTGGTGGAGGGGATCCCTGTATTGTCCTGGGGAGGGGGAGTCCCTATATGGCCCATATGGCCCTGGGGGAGGGCTCAGCGGAGGGGGGGGAGCTGCCCTTCTTCATGCCCTCAAGCAAGATGGCGGCGTGGGGCTCGTCTAGCGAGATCTCCTCCGAGATCACGAGCTCTCGCTCTCTGGAGCGCGGTGCGGCGCCGGGAGCGGTTGGTCGGTTGCCAGGGGCAACGCCGAGGGCCGGGGCGCGCGGAGCCTGAGCGAGAGCGACAGAGCGCGCGGCGGGGGCTGGGCGCGCGGGGCGAGGGTTCCACGGGGGTTCCACTGAGGGAGGAGGGGGGATGGGGGCGGAGGAGTTCCACAGGGGGAGGGGGAGTCTCTGTGGGGACGGGGGGGTTCCACTGAGGGGGGAGGGGGAGTCTCTGTGGGGGGGTGCGGGGATGGGGCGGGGGGGTTCCACTGAGGGGGGAGGGGGAGTCTCTGTGGGGGGGGCGCAGGGATGGGGGCGGGGGTTCCACTGAGGGGGGAGGGGGAGTCTGTGGGGGGGCATGGGGATGGGGGCGGGGGGTTCCACTGAGGGGGGAGGGGGAGTCTGTGGGGGAGGGATGGGGGTGGGGGGGTTCCACTGAGGGGGGAGGGGGAATCTGTGGGGGGGCACGGGGAAGGGGGTGGGGCGTTCCACTGAGGGGGGAGGGGGAGTCTGTGGGGGGCACGGGGATGGGGGCAGGGGGTTCCACAGGGAGAGTGGGGGGGAAGGGGGAGTCTGTGGGGGGAGCAGAGGGGTTCCACGAGGGGGTTTTTGGGGAGGGGGGAGTATGGGGGCCACGGGGATGGGGAATTGCACAAGGGGGGAGGGTGTAGTGGTTGGGGAGTCTCCATGGGGGGGTGCAGGGTTGGGGGATACTAGGAGGGGGTACATGGGGATGGGGGAGTCGCTATGGGGGGGCGCCCACCCTGTGTGAAACCCACAATCTGAACCCTACAGCATTCTACTGGGGGGGCAGGCGGATGGAGGCGGGGGGGGTTCCATGGGGGTGGCAGCGATGCAGGGGGCTATGGGGGACAATGGGGACTGGGGGGTTCCATGGGGGTTATGTGGGGGGGACGACGGGAGATGGGGACTCCATGGGGGGTGATGGGGGAGACTCCCCAGGGAGGATGCAGGGGGGCCCGGTGCTGCCTTGGGTCACCCCAGCCTGACGCCTTCGCTCCCCCTCCCCCCCGCTAGGCCCTGCCCAGAGGATCCTGCCTGCGTGGGGGGCGCCTGGCGATGCCGCTGGTCAGTGGGCTGGTGCCCGCCCGCTTCCTGACCCTCACGGCGCATCTCGTCATCCTCATCACCATCTTCTGGTCCCGGGTAAGAGACCCCGACGACACCCACCCTGCGTGACACTCACAATCGGCACCTTACCACACCACACCCCCGACGACGTCTACCTGTGTGACACCCACAGTCGGCAGCCTACAGCATGCCTGCCCGACGACACACACCCTGTGTGACACCCGCAATCTGCAGCCTACAGCACGCCACCTATCCACCCCGACAATGCACACCCATGTGACACCCACAGTCTACACCCAGACAGAATGCCTGTCCATCCACCCAGACATCACACCCATGTGACGCCCACAACGTATACCTATACAGCACACCCATCTACCCATTCAGCATGCCCACTCGTCCACAACACACACCCATATGACACCCACAAGGTACACCTATATAGCACACCCGCCTGTACACTGAGACGATGCACATCCATATAGCACTTTGACCTGGAAACACCCGCCCATCCTAACAGCACATACCTGTGAGGTACACCCCTACAGCGTGCCTGCTCGCCCACCCCAAGGATGTACACTCATAAGACGTACAGCTGTACATGTCTGTCCCGGTGACACACACCTTTCTGATACCCGCACCTATAATGTACACCCGTACAACGCACTGACCCTGATGACGTACAACCGCATGTTGCCTGTGATGCAGACCCACCCCGACAACTCACACCTGTACGATGACCATGCCTACAACACACGCCGCCATATCACACCCGCCCTTACAACGCCCGTGCCTGCAATACATCCCCATACCATACACCCATCCCGACAATGGCCGCCTGCCCCAACAACGCCCACCCATATAACGTCCATCCATGTGACGCACCACCTGTACAATGTGCACAGCTGCCCCGGCAACACCCGCCTGCCACTATCCCGTCACGCACGTACAGGTCTCCCAACACACTCACCACCTAACACGGTGTACACCATCCTCCAACACGCACCCCTCATGCAGCAGGGCTTCCACCTCACCCACACACCGTGCCCCCAACACCTGTGGTCACTTTCCAGATGTGAGAGGAGGGGTATGGGGAGCCCCCACTGAACACAGGCGGCAGGAAACAAGGAGGTTGTGGCTGCAGGGAGGTGGGTGGAAGCAATGTGGATCAGGACTCCTGGGTTCTCTCCCCGGCTCTGGGAGGGAAGTGGGGGGCCGGTGGGTTAGAGCAGAGGGGTCTGGGAGCCAGGACTCCTGGGTTCTCTCCCCAGCTCTCGGAGGGGAGTGGGGGCTGGTGGGGTATAGAAAAGGGGGCTGGGAATCAGGACTCCTGGGTTCTCTCCCCGGCTCTGGGAGAGGAGTGGGGGCTAGTGGTTAGAGCAGGGGCAGGCTGGGAGTCAGGATAGCATCTTTTCTCCTGCCCCCCGATTCTACCCCAGCTCGCCCTCCGCTGAGTGGCACGCCCGGGCCTGATCTTGCTGCCCCGTCTTGCAGGACAACAACGTCCGGGCCGGGCTGCCCCTGCAGTACACCCAGCAGCAGTACCAGCGCCAGGACCTGGAGTGAGTCAGCCTGGGGCTGGGGGACACCAGGGTGAGTGGAGGGGGGGGACGACAGGTCTGGGTCTACAGCGGGACGGGGGGCACCTGGGGTGGCAGGGGAACCGGTGGGAGGAGGATGGGCCCAGCAGGGCATGGTGGGAGGATGCTGGGAGGGGGGAGAAATGGGCTGAGAGAGGTGGGGTGAGATTGCGGGGGATGGGGGCTGTGGGGAGACCAGGGCGGGCAGGACCTGGGGGTCGCGCCCAGCCCCCTGTGACCCCGTGTCGCCCGTCCGGGCGCCGGCCCCAGGCTGGTGGTGGCCCTGTCGGTGACCCTGGGCTTGTTCGCGGTGGAGCTGGCCGGCTTCTTCTCCGGGGTGTCCATGTTCAAAAACACCCAGACTCTGCTGTGTATCCTTCCGCCTGTTGGGGGACGAACGCTGAACCCCCCCCCCCGTATGGTGTTACAGCATCACCCGGATCTGCCTGACCCCCCACACAACACAATGACTTGTCCCCAGGGGGCCCCACCTCTGTTCTGCACTGGCTCAGGGGGGCGGGGAATGGGGCGGTGGCCTGTCCCCTCTAGGGGGCGCCGACTCCCACCCGGCCCCAGGGTGGGACTGGCTGGCTCAGGGGGGCGGGGAATGGGAGGGACGGGGTCCGCTCAGCTGACCCCAGACCATCACCCTGGTTAGCACCGTTGGCATCCCCAGCAGAGAGACCAGGGCCTGGAGGGGTATAGGGGAGAACGGATGGGGGGCAGCCCCCTGCCCCGCCCCAGCTGCACCAGCCCCCCCATCGATCCCAGTTGTTGATCCCTGACTCTGCTCACCCCCAGCCATCGGGGCTCACGCCGCCGTGACCCTGCTCTTCTTCCTCTTCGACCAGTGGGGCAGCAGCCTCTACTGGGGGATCTTTGCCTTCTGCAGGTCAGTGGCGCCCCCTAGAGGGGACAGGCCCCTGCCCCCTTCCCCGCCCTCCTGAGCCGGCCAGTCCCTGCCCTGGGGCCGGGTGGGGCCAGCGCCCCCTACAGGGTTCTCTCCACGCCGGGTTATTTCCCAGCACTGGCCGCTCACTGCAGTGCCTCCGTCTGCCTCTCCTTCCTCACCTCGGCGCGCTGGGAGAGCGCCACCTACTGGTACATCCTGGCCGCCTGCAGGTAGATGCCCCCCCGAGGGGCATGGGCGGGGGGGACTCGGGGGGAACGTCCTGGCATTGACCCCACCACCCTTGTGCCCCCAGCGCCCAGCCCGCACCCTTCAAGATCCTGCTCTTCGTCTCCGTCTTCGGGTTCAAGAGGAAGCCACTGTGAGCCGGGCCCCCCCCCCCCCCGGGAGGTCTGTGCCCCCGGCCCCACGGGCTCTGAGCAGGGGGGGCGGATACGCCGCAAGGGGAGCTCGCCACGCCCGCCGTGCCCCACAGGCCTGGCGCTGGACGGGGGCCGCATGGGGCTGTCAGGACCCAGTGCTCTGCCTCTAGGGGGCAGGGCTGAATTAGCCCCATAGGAGCCTACAGTGGCCTGTACCAGCACACAGGTGGTACTGCACCCTGTGTTAGTCCCATGGCAACCTACAGTGCCCCCCCAGGATACCCCCATGGGCAACAGGCAGTACTGCAGCCTGTGTCTGTCCCATAGCAACCTACAGTGCCCCCCCAGGATACCCCCATGGGCAACAGGCGGTACTGCACCCTGTGTCAGTCCCATAGCAACCTACAGTGCCCCCCCAGGATACCCCCATGGGCAACAGGCGGTACTGCACCCTGTGTCAGTCCCATAGCAACCTACAGTGCCCCCCCAGAACAACCCCATGGGTAACAGGCAGTACTGCAGCCTGTGTCTGTCCCATAGCAACCTACAGTGCCCCCCCAGGATACCCCCATGGGCAACAGGCGGTACTGCACCCTGTGTCAGTCCCATAGCAACCTACAGTGCCCCCCCAGAACACCCCCATGGGCAACAGGCGGTACTGCACTCTGTGTCAGTCCCATAGCAACCTACAGTGCCCCCCCAGAACACCCCCATGGGCAACAGGTGGTACTGCACCCTGTGTCAGTCCCATAGCAACTTACAGTGCCCCCCCAGAACACCCCCATGGGCAACAGGCAGTACTGCACCCTGTGTCAGCCCCAGAGCAACCTACAGTGCCCCCCCAGGATACCCCCAGGGGCAACAGGCGGTACTGCATTCTGTGTCAGTCCCATAGCAACCTGCTGCTCCCCACCCAGGACACCATGAGGAGCAGGAGGAGGTACTGCACCTGGTGTCAGCCCCACAGCAGCCTGCATCGCCCCCGGTGGCAGCAGGAGGTACTGCACTGTTTATCAGTCCCATGGGACCCTGCAGCGCCCCTCCCAGGGCACCCCAGTGGCAGCAGGAGGTACTGCACCGGGTAGTGTATCTGCCCCACTGACGCGGGAGCCCGCCCTGCCCCCGGAATAAAGCCGGCTTTCCTAACCAGAGTTGGGGTCTGTTCCAGTCTGCTCCCCCCTCCCCTGTGGGCTGGGGGGGCAGAACTCACAAGGGAAGGAGTTTGGGGGTGATCCCATAAGAAGGGCTGATTCGGCAGGGAGCGCTCTCCCCTCACAGCTCTCCCCAGGGGGCCATCAGTTAGGCTGGGCATCAGCAGAGCTGTGGGTCAGGAGTGGGGGGCACCAGCAGAGCTGGGGGGGCCTGGGCTGGCAGGGGCTACGGGTCAGGAGTGAGGGGAATCAGCAGGGCTGGGGGGGCAGGGCTGGACTGGTAGGGGCTGCGGGTTGGGAGAGAGGAGCACCGGCAGAGCTGGAGGGGGGCAGGGCTGGACTGGTAGGGGCTGCGGGTCGGGAGTGAGGAGCACCGGCAGATCTGGGGGGCTGACTGAATATATGGGGCTGAGACCAGGAACTCAAGGACTGTGTTGAATGTATCAGCCGTTAACACCATAAACACCCTCCGCTCCCCCTGCACACGGGTGCTGTTGGGTCCATTGCCCCCCACTTCCCACCTGGGCAGTAGTGGGGAGCAGAGTGAGGGGGGCCTCCCCAGCACGCCCCCCCATGGGTAAACCACAAACCCACTAGCTACACCCCCTCCATCCGTTCCCCCGTGTCGTCTGTCCCTCCCAATTCACCCATCCCCCAACACCCCCCAGCTGTGGTCTGAGCAGTGCCCGGTGTGATGGGTCCCGATCTCGGTTTGGGGGGGGGTCTGGGCAGTGCCCGGCAAGACGGGGCCCTGATCTCGGTGGGGGGGGGGTCTGGATGGTGACCTGTAGACTGAATGCCTGGTGCCAACGTGCAGGGGTGTGCAGTGGGACGGTGTGAGGCCCCCGCCCGTCACTCTGACGCCCAGCGAGCTGTGGGGAGAAACACAGTCCATGTGAAACCCACAGGACGTGCAGTTAAAGGGCCAGTGCTCATACTGGGGTGGGCGGGGGTCACAAGAGTAGCTCCCTGGAGCCACAGGTCAGTGCCCTGGCATGACGTGAGTGTGATGGGGCTCAGAGCTGGCCCCCACCAGCAGCAAGGCCAGAAAGGGGGGGCTCCATCACTGCTCCCATGGAAGGTTGGGGGGGCTGCAAAGCAGAAGGACCAGCGTTGGGGGTGTACTATTTATATAGATAGTATAAATTTATACTATTTATACTCTACCCCCCTTCTGCAAACAGACTTTTCTCTTGGAAAGATGAAATATTCTTCAGGGTTTTTTAAATCAATCTGGCCCCTTCATTCCTTCTTTAGGTTCTGCCGGACACGTTTGTCCTAAGAAATAGCAGCTGCGGTCTTCAGAGTGAGGCTTTTTACGCCTTCAGCCCCGGTCCAGCTGCCTCGGCAGCAATGGGTTTGAGATCCTGTACCTGTGGACTCTGAGTCCGAAAGACTCTTGATCGCACATCTTCTGGGAGAGGATCGGGGACACATTTGTTTAGTTCTTCACTCATCTTCCTCATCACTTATCGGTGCTGTCGGCCCACGACAATATCTCGAGACCATCTGCGTGAAGATTGAAGTGATCTAGTCAGTTGCCTCCGTTTGCTTCAAAAGCCCTCACAAGGTTTCGCACATCCCTGCAGGATTTGTCATGAACCATGTCAGAGACCAGGGACAAAATCTTCTCTTGCGCTTCACTAGGCTGGCGATAAGAAAAAAACGAATGAGAATTTCCTTGCCTGCCCCCCTGTCGGGCGAGGAGAGGTTTTCATCTCGGGTTTAGCGTTATTTATAATCTTTGGTCAGTGAAAACAAAACGGTCCGATCCTCAGTGGCTGTTGAAGTCTATGGAGAGGCGATTCATTCACTTCCCCATCCCGAGTCCAGCGCGTCCTTTAGCCCCGAGCGGGAGAAGGAGCAGCGGGTGCCCCCCACGCTCAACACCCCCGAGCGGCCCCGGCCAAAGTTCATGGCTCACACGGGACCAGGGCGGGCCACGGCTCGGGGCCCCCTGCTGATGCCCCCTCCAGCGGGGAGAGGGGGGGTCCCCGCGCCCCTCCTGCGGTTCGGCTCCCGTTTATATAAACCTCTAGTTTATATTTTCATGTGGCTGGAAAGGTTTTACTATCAAGTGCTGACTTTAGTTAAGCTTCGCGGGGCTGCTCTGGTGGGCGGGGGGTTTTGCGGAGCTGCTCGGGCAGGCAGGGGGGGGTCCGGTGCGGGGCTGCTCTGGTGGGTGGGGGGTTTTGCAGAGCTGCTCGGGCGGGGGGAGCCGGCGCAGGGCTGCTCGGGCGGGTGGGGGGGGGTCTGCGGAGCTGCTCGGTAGGTCGGAGGCTTAACGTCACATGCCTCCTCACTAGCCCACAATGGACCTAGCGAGGTCGATTTCAGCTACTCCTCTCGACTTTAAGGACATGCATGTGAGGACGGGGACAGGCTTAAATTGACTTTAGCTTGATAAAGTCGACTTTAAGCCCTAGTGGGGACCTGCCCCAAGAAACCTTTAACTAAAGTCAGCACTTGATAGTAAAACCTTTCCAGCCACATGAAAATATAAACTAGAGGGCTCCTGGTGAGTTATTCCCTTGGTGAACCCACAGAGGGGGGGATGCCTGGACACCCCAGGGTGATCTCACCCCCCACACGCTGTGAGGGGGCCCTTTCCCCTCCCCGGCAGATGCCCCCTTTCCCCTCCCCCACCATCTCTGAGCCAACCTTGGCTGTTGGCCGCTTGTTCCCTTAAGCAGTTTAGCTAATCTGGTCACTCCGGGCAGCTGCTGTCATGGTGATATGGGGGGGGGGCTTGCTTGGCGGGGGGTCTGCCTAGCAGGGGGGTGCTGGGTGAAAAGGGGGGCTCTCGGGGTGTCTAAAACTAGGTGCCTCAGGGTTCCCAAAAATCACTGACCTGTGAAAATGAGGGACCCCTGGTGAAAAATCATTTCCCTTGTGAAAATCTCTTGTGAGACAGGGACCACTCGTGAAAAATCATGGGGGAAATCACTGGCCTCTGATGAGACTCATGGACCACTCATGGAAACCACTGGGGCTTGTAAGACAGGTCTCTTGTGAACATCAGTGTCTACGGATGAAAATCACGGTCCTCGTGTGAAAAGGGTGAAAAATCATCAGTCTCTTGTGAAAATCTCGAGCCTTTTAGGAGAATCCCAGGTCTCTGGTGTGAGTCCGGGACCCCTCGTGAAAATCACAGGCCTCTTGTGCAGAGGGGAGACCTCTCGTGAAAACCACGGGCTGCTTGGGAAAATCTCCCGGCTCTTGTGAGACCCAGTCCTTGTGAAAACACGGCTGGTGAGAATCCACTGCCTGGGGGAAGGGTGCTGGGGTCCCTGCCCCTCCGTGCCCCTTACAGTGGGGGGCAGGGCAGTTTACATGCCACAGTCCCTATAGCCTGGGATGGGGGGGGCGGAAGAGGGGGCATGGTGTGGGGAGGGGCAGGGCCTGTGGAGTGGGTAGGGAGAGGCGATCACCCTGCCAGGGCTCCCCCTGCTATGGGGGGTTCACCACGGGAATGGCTGATGGGGGGACATGCCCCTTGGGGGTAGCGAGGGGGGGTCACGGTTAATGAGGCATGGCAAGGAGAGGGGGGGGTCACAGGGGCACCACATGGCAGCTGCCCAGTCCCCCGGGCTAAGCCGGCTCCACGTGGCTTCCCGGGGCGGGGAGAGTGTCCGGGCGGCGGGAGCCAAGCGCGCCCAGGTCGCACGGGGGAGAAGGAGCAGGGCACACAGGGGAGAAGGAGCCGGGCGTACGGGGGAGAAGGAGCAGGGTGCACGGGGGAGAAGGAGCAGGGCACACAGGGAGCCGGCGCTCCAAGACCCGGGTGATAAGGCGCAGGGCGCTCCAAGACCCGGGCACACAGGGCAGAAGGTGCAGGGCGCTCCAAGACCCGTGCGCACGGAGGAGCTGGCGCGGGGTGCTCCAAGACCCCCCCCAAGCCCCATGGCATTCTGGGTACTCACTGGCCACCCCAGTAAATCTTGGTGGTGACCACATAGCTCGAGCACCTGGGGGAAGAAAGGGAGGCAGGTTAGACCCACCACCCAGCCAGAGCCCCCCCCGACCCCACAGCACCCCCCTGTGGAAGGGAGGTTGGGGGGCTGGTTACCTCCAGCCTTTGCTCCGCAGGACGTTGCCCAGGATCTTTTCTGCCCTGAAGAGAAAAAAGAAAAAGACAAAATAGAACGAGTCCCCCTCCCCCACCAGGACTCCTGGGTTCTCTCCCCGGCTCTCGGAGGGGAGTGGGACTGGTGAGCTAGAGGAGGGGGGCCTGGGACCCAGGACTCCTGGCGGGGAGTGGAGGGGGGGGGCTGGGAGCCCGGACTTCTGGCTCGGGAAGGTTGACATTTGAGCAGTGGGGGGGGGGGGAGTGGATCAGGAAGATGAGAAGTGGAGGTTCCCGGACCAGAGAGCGAGAGTGAGGCACTACCAGACCTTGATGCAACTCAACTCAAGACACCCCCAGGTAGAAGAACTGCTTATTAATAACGCAGAGCTGGTTTTGCAGCACCACACGGGGTTCGGCGACTCTTCACCTCAGGGTGACTGTAGCCCCCCCCTTCTCCCCCAGATGGGTCTGGGTGTGGCTGTGGGGGGGGGGTAGAGGTCGTGCGGGGGAGGGGGGGCGAGTGGGGTTGCTGGGGGGATAAAGGGGGCAGAGAGCGACTCCACATGCACAACGCACTCCCCAGACCCTCCCCCTCCTCCTCCCCCTCAGGTCCCTCCCCCCACCTCCAACCGCCTCCTCCCTTCGAGACACCCGCTGCTCGCCGCCCCCCCCCATAACTCCCCCCCCCCGCTACTCACCGGGGCAGCCTGCAAGGGAATAACCCCCCCCCCGCGCCCCTCCCCCAGCGGCGCGGCGCCGCTTCCGGGAGCGACGAACCACCAATCGCTGTGCTCCCTCCCGCCCCCATGCCATGCCCTGGAGCAGTGGGCGGTGCCTGGTATGCTAATGAGGACGAGGCTGCTCGCAGTGTGCAGTGAACCGCTCCGGGACTTGGGGGGTGGGGGTCGCTCTCTGCCCCCCTCATCCCCCCACCAACCCCACTCACCCCCCTCCCCCGCATGACCTCTACGCCTCTCCCAGAGCCACCCCGGATTCCCAGCGGACCCCATGTGGGGGAGGGGGGGGGCTACAGTCACCCTGAGGTGAAAAACCAGCATCCGCCATGGGGTGCTGCAAAACCCAGATCATTTTCAGATGTAACCACTCCCTAGAGAAGGTTGTTGAGCTAGGGCAGGGGTCTCCAAACTACGGCCCGCGAGGCCCTCTCATCCGGCCCGTGGAAGGCAGGGCTGGGCCGGGGCGCGGGAGGCGCTGGGGAGGCTCGGGGGCAGCGGCCGGGGCACCCTCCATCCCTCCCGGGGTAAGGAGCCCCCGGCGCCGCCGCCATGGGGGCAGAGCAGGGTCTCCCCCCCCCCCGCAGGGGCGGCGGCGGCGGCAGAGCTCACCAGCTGCCTCGCTCACCAGCCCCCTCCCCCGGCACCCAGCAGACAGCCCCGCCCCCCTTCTCCCGGCCGGCCACACGGCGGCAGCACATGCCGGAGGTAGGAGATGGGCTGGGGGTGCCGCGGGAGATCGGCGGGGCGGGGCGGGGGGGGGGGGCAGCGGGAGATCGGCGGGGCGGGGGGAGGTGCCGCGGGAGATCGGCGGGGCGGGGGGAGGTGCCGCGGGAGATCGGCGGGGCGGGGGGAGGTGCCGCGGGAGATCGGCGGGGCGGGGGAGGTGCCGCGGGAGATCGGCGGGGCGGGGGGGAGGTGCCGCGGGAGATCGGCGGGGCGGGGGGGGGTGTCGCGGGAGATCGGCGGGGCGGGGGGAGGTGCCGCGGGAGATCGGCGGGGCGGGGGGGGGTGCCGCGGGAGATCGGCGGGGCGGGGGGGGGGTGCCGCGGGAGATCGGCGGGGCGGGGGGGGGGTGCCGCGGGAGATCGGCGGGGCGGGGGGGGGGGTGCAGCGGGAGGCAGGAGATGGGGGGGGGGGGCGCGGGAGGCAGGAGATGGGGGGGGCCGCGGGAGGCAGGAGATGGGGGGGCCGCGGGAGGCAGGAGATGGGGGGGGCCGCGGGAGGCAGGAGACGGGGGGGGGGCGCGGGAGGCAGGAGACCCGGGGGGAGGGGGCGGGCGGGAGGCAGGAGACGGGGGGGGAGACAGGAGACCGGCCGGGGGGGGCCGCGGGAAGTAGGAGATCGGCGGGGGGGGGCCCTCGGGTGGCGGGAGTTCGGCCGGGGGGGGGCCCGCGGGAGGCGGGAGATCGGCGGGGGGGGGCGCGGGAGGTAGGAGACCGGCGGGGAGGCCCTCGGGCGGCGGGGGGGGGGCGCGGGAGGCAGGAGGGGGGGGGAGCGCGGGAGACAGGAGGGGGGGGAGCGCAGGCGGCGGGAGACTGGCCGTGGGCGGGGGGGGGCCGCGGGCGGTGGGAGACTGGCGGGGGGGCCCCGCGGGCGGTGGGAGACTGGCGGGGGGGCCCCGCGGGCGGTGGGAGACTGGCGGGGGGGGGGCCCCGCGGGCGGCGGGAGACTGGTGGGGGGGGGGGCCCGTACGGTCTGCCGTACGGGGCCCCAAAATTCCTGTCGCCGGCCCTGCCCCCCCCAGCCCTCTTACACCCGCCTCCCCCCCCGCCCTCTTATCTTGTCGGCCCCCGAACCGCTATTTAATAGTTAATGCGGCCCTCGGGCTGAAAAGTTTGGAGACCCCTGGCTTAGACTTGTACTCACTTAAAATCAGAAATGGTTACAAGATAAACACTTTCTAGTAGCTAAGACTTAAACTAGACTTGGTTCAATCCTTGCAACATGCTCCCAACAATATAGCCATCCAAATGCTCCAGTCAGCATCTGCCCAAAAGAGCTGCTTCCTGTCATCTTGACTTAGATGAAATAATTTGAGTGAGAAGGGAGATACCTGGACTGTTTTTGCCTCTCACTTTTTAGTCCAGTTCACATTTAAAGTGGATTCCTCAGAGGATTTCCCCTCAAGGCAAAGTTTATTCCAACAGAATTTATTCCATGTGGAATCTGGGGGTGAAAGTGGCCCCAGGCTTTCTGCCCTGTATCTGGTGAAATGTAGATTTGCCTCATCTCCATGTTGCTGTCTCAAGGACATCATTTACTACTTATATGTAAACTGAGAAACACATTTCTTTGTTTAAGATAAACTTGGTTAACCACTCCTGCCTAATCAGGCAACATGGGTTTGAACACTGCTCCCAACATCATACAGGGGGAATTTGTAACTTTACATACAATATTGACACATACATTTCACCATGGCATTATAGGCTAGTGAGTTAGTTTTCAAATGACACCTTACCAGCATATTTTATACAAAGATTATTACAAGGGCATGTTGGTGTGGATACAGGGGTACATTGATCACAATTATTTTACATTTCAGCTGCTTTAACTATTTTTCCTATCTTTGATAAAAGATAAAATTATAATAGCACTTGTTACAATGGGAGTTTCCAGTCAAACTGGCATGCAAAACAAATGTTTAATGTTGTCTGTGGTTCTATTAGCCTCCTATTGGGTCCAAGACACCCCTTTTTCAAATAATGCCATGTGGGAAGGGCTCAGTATTTGCTCCCTAAGCCAAAAATCGTGGGCTTTAGAGCTGCCCTTGTAAACCAAAGATTGTAGATCCAAATCTTTCTGGGTGTATACAGTCTAATTGACATGCAGCATTAAAAGGATCAGCAGTATAAAAACTGGAAACCTTTATTGTAAACTGTCACCATTGTCCACTTTACACAAAATCCTGTTTTAAAATGCTTGTGCACATTGAGTATGTTTGGACTAAGCATGCAACACAAAGGGGTTTAAAAAAAAAAGAAGTAAGGGTTTAACATTGTTTGTAATTTTACTCTTAAATGTTTGTTTTTCTTTCATATATACTTTCAGGTTTGTAGGTTTTCTGATTTCCTTTACATGAATGTTGCCACATTTTTAAAAAAGTTGTAAAATCTAAATTGCTAAAAAAAGCCACCCATACTAAATTAACACCAGAGGTAACTAATTTTTTTAAATTATTAAATAACGGTCTTTTGGCTTTAACAGACACCCCCTCGTCCGAATTAGTCCGTTATATCGAGGTTTTACTGTAGAAGACAAATGCACTACAGTGAAAGAAAACAGCCTACGAATACCCTTTACCAGGTCACATCTTCTACATCAGGGGTCTCCAAACTATGGCCCGCGGGCCGGATGCGGCCCGCGAGGCCCTCTCATCCGGCCCGTGGAAGGCAGGGCTGGGCCGGGGTGCGGGAGGCGCTGGGGAGGCTCGGGGGCAGCGGCCGGGGCACCCTCCATCCCTCCCGGGGTAAGGAGCCCCCGGCGCCGCCGCCATGGGGGCAGAGCAGGGTCCCCCCCCCCCGCAGGGGCGGCGGCGGCGGCAGAGCTCACCAGCTGCCTCGCTCACCAGCCCCCTCCCCCGGCACCCAGCAGCCAGCCCCGCCCCCCTTCTCCCGGCCGGCCACACGGCGGCAGCACATGCCGGAGGTAGGAGACGGGCTGGGGGGGCCGCGGGAGATCGGCGGGGCAGGGCGGGGGGGGGGGGTGCCGCGGGAGATCGGCGGGGTGCCGCGGGAGATCGGCGGGGCGGGGGGGGTGCCGCGGGAGATCGGCGGGGCGGGGGGAGGTGCCGCGGGAGATCGGCGGGGCGGGGGAGGTGCCGTGGGAGATCGGCGGGGCGGGGGGGGGTGTCGCGGGAGATCGGCGGGGCGGGGGGAGGTGCCGCGGGAGATCGGCGGGGCGGGGGGGGGGTGCCGCGGGAGATCGGCGGGGCGGGGGGGGGTGCAGCGGGAGGCAGGAGATGGGGGGGGGCCGCAGGAGGCAGGAGATGGGGGGGGCCGCGGGAGGCAGGAGATGGGGGGGGCCGCGGGAGGAGGGGGGGGGGCAGCGGGAGGCAGGAGACGGGGGGGGGGGCCGCGGGAGGCAGGAGACCGGGGGGGGGCACGGGAGGCAGGAGACCCGGGGGGAGGGGGCCGCGGGAGGCAGGAGACGGGGGCGGGCGGGAGGCAGGAGACGGGGGGGGAGACAGGAGACCGGCCGGGGGGGGCCGCGGGAAGTAGGAGATCGGCCGGGGGGGGCCCTCGGGTGGCGGGAGATCGGCGGGGGGGGGGGGCGCGGGAGGTAGGAGACCGGCGGGGAGGCCCTCGGGCGGCGGGGCGCGGGAGGCAGGAGGGGGGGGGGAGCGCGGGAGGCAGGGGGGGAGCGCAGGCGGCGGGAGACTGGCTGTGGGCGGGGGGGGGGGCCGCGGGCGGCGGGAGACTGGCGGGGGGGGGCCCCGCGGGCGGTGGGAGACTGGCGGGGGGGGCCCCGCGGGCGGCGGGAGACTGGTGGGGGGGGGCCCGTACGGTCTGCCGTACGGGGCCCCAAAATTCCTGTCGCCGGCCCTGCCCCCCCCCCAGCCCTCTTACACCCGCCTCCCCCCCCCGCCCTCTTATCTTGTCGGCCCCCGAACCGCTATTTAATAGTTAATGCGGCCCTCGGGCTGAAAAGTTTGGAGACCCCTGAGCTAGGGGATAGAGCATGGGCCAAGGGGATGGACCTACTTACCCAGTGAGGTCACGTTCTGGGTTCAGCAAGGAGAGAGATCTACTTACCCAGTGAGGTCACGTTCTGGGTTCAGCAAGGGGATGGATCTACTTACCCAGTGAGGTCATGTTCTGGGTTCAGCAGAGCCCACTCTTCCCAGGTGAACCACACGGCCATGTTCCTGAAGGTCACCAACCCCTGAAAGAGCAACAGTCCCACACTCAGTACCTGCTGCCACAGCTCCACTATTTTTGGGGGAGAGGAGTCAATCAAAGGGAAGCTGTAGTACACCCTCAACTCCCGGCCTGCTCCTTCACCCCCAGCGCTAGGCTCAGTGCACTCTCACCCTCAGTGCAGAGGTGAAGAGAATGGGCCAGAACCAGGGAGAAGGGAGGTACCACTCTGTGGGCAGGCCCTGGGCCCCAGACCGGCAGCAGGCTGACCTGGTCTGGCAGCTGGGATCCCTGTGGATGGAACCACTGAGCAGCAGTGGACTGAGCTGCTCAACCCACTGCCGGTCTGGGGTCCCAGCCACTGGCCCCGCTCAGCCCACTGCCGGTTTGTGGTTCTGGCTGCCGGCCCCTTGCCAGCTGGGGTCCCAGACACAGGCCCTGCTCAGCCTGCTGCTGGCTTAGGTGAACAGGAGCAGGCTGAGCCGGCTGGCGGTGTGAGATCAGCATTTAAATTTAATTATAAATGAGGCTTAAACATTTTGAAAGCCTTGTTTATTTTACAATATGATAATAGTTTAGTTCTATAACATAGAGACTTATAGAGAGATGTTCTAAAAGAACATTGAAATGTATTACCGGCACGCGAAACCTTAAATAAAAGTGAGTAAATGAAGACTCAGCACACCACTTCTGAAAGGTGGCCGACCCCCTGTTCTAACCCATTCTCTTCATCTCCCTCTGCACTGAGTTGAGGTTGGGGGTGCACCGAGAACAGGGCTGGGGGTGCAGGATCTGGGAGGGAGTCAGGGTGCAGGCACTAGGGTGAGGGAGGGGGCTCAGGGTTGGGGCAGGAGGTTGGGGGGGTGGAGCACTTACCTGGGACAGCTCCCGTTGGTGCGATGGGTGCAGGTGGGAATGTGGGGTGTCGGGGGGAGCTCTGTTCGGTGTTCCATCCACAATAACACTAATGATATGACTAGCCAGTGATATTTGTATGTAACCACTCAGTCAGTTGTGACCCTTCCTATCATTATCCCATTGAGATGATGCTAACAGTCTTTGTATCCCTGTGTGCCATGGATGTCTCCAGGTTGCATTAGCCAATCCAACCATCTGGCACTTACAGGTGGGTACCTCGGTATTGCACCTGATTCTTGTACAGCTGTACAAGGCTGGCAGATGTAGATACCTGCCCTTCTTCTTCACTAGCACTAATACCAGGCCAGGCTAGGGCTGGGGTGAGAGAGAGCAGCAGGTTTTCTCTGTTGTTTCCTGCTCCCTTTTTTTGGTCCAATTTCTCCTGTGCACCAACTTGTCCCATTTTTGTTTCTATGCTCTTGGCTAGCTCAGTTGGCAAAGCATCAGCCTTTTAATCTGAGGGTCCAAGGTTCAAGTCCCTGGTCAGTTAATAAAATATCCACTAAGAAATGAAATAAGGGTGTCTTTCATGTCACTTTCGTTCTTCAGGATTTTGGATTTCCTAAGAGCCTTTTTGAGTGCTGGACATAAACTACTGCACAGGATCTTTTGGGGGGATAAGGCAAAATGCTACATTTATTAATAATACATGCAATAATCAATACTATCATATGCATATGATCTATATCACACTCATGCACTCACACACTCAGACAAACATACTCCGTCTTGCCGTTGTTACGAACGAGTTGCTCCCCTTAACTGCACTGGCCAGGTGAGTTAGATGGGGAGGGGTTGAGCCAGGCTTCTGCCGATCCGGATCAATGCTCCGAAGTTGACATGGTGAGACCCAAGGTCCTCTGAAAAACACCTCACTTTCATAGCAGCTTCTCTCCTATGCAAATCTGTCCCAGAATCACTGAATCTGTGTCAGTTGGTCCCTTGTGTCTCTGGTTGTTGTCCCAGTGCTCCAGAGAGGGTGTTCCAAAAAGAAGGTGCTCGCTTCTAACCCCCCAGGCCCTCGATATGTCTGATCTTCTTTAGTCAGCCCACTTGACACATTTGATTGTCCTTGCCTCTGGCTCCCATCCCCTCTCCAAGGGTTGCACTCTCTGGAGGTGCCTGACTTCCAGGCCTTCCTCATCCACAGCTCATTCATTCATTCAACAGGGAATTGATTACAAAGTGGGAGAAAGATCTGATTCTACTCCTAACAAAAAGACATTTTTCTTCTACCTTAATTATCCTACCTTAGGGGCTATAACATATTACCAAGAGAATAACACAGAGTTTCTAACACAATGTTATATGAAAAGTTAACACAAAAGTCATATAAAAGTTACACAAAAATGCATAGATTTATCTACATGTATGTGGGGTTGAAGGAGCAACTTCCTGGCATCCGGACTGTAGAATAAAGGCCTCTGGGCATGTATCATGTTCCTCACCTGCACACACTACACAACTACACCCAATAGCCCTAAGGAATTAGAATCACCTGCTGCCTTCCCCTGTCCTGCTGGATCCCCAAAGGAGAGAGGAGAGAGAGAGTCACAGAGATTGCTGTGCTGTGGTGAGCCAGTGAGAGAAGTGGGAGCTGATGTTGGTCTGTCCCCTTCTCCTTGACTCAGGATTGGTTGCTTCCAGCAGCTGCCTGAACATAGAGATGGAGTGCCAACACATTCACTCTTCCACAACACACACACACACACACTCTTTCTCTCTCTCTGTCCTGCCACACACACAGTTCAGTTGAAAAGCAGCTGGCAATCTAGTAGGATGCTCATGGAGCAATGGGGTAGAGAAACCTGCATCATGTGATGCTCTACCGGCCCATGAGCCATTGCAAATCCTTCCCAAAACACCCTGCAGCCAGTTGCACAGTGCTATAGGTACCCACAGTGCACTGCTCTCTGGGGCGATGCAAGAGTTGCTAGAGGGGATGCAGTCTGTGGTGATACAAGGAGCTTAGTGTTGAATTAAAACACTTCAACTAAAGCAGCAAAACTCTGCTGTGAGACAAGATTTAGCTCCCATTCACACAAAGGATGCTCAGGCACTGAAACTAAAGAACCAGGTTTTCCTCTGATGTTGACAGGATTTGAACCTGTGCAGGGAGACCCCACTAGATTTCAACTCAATTGTCAGCCACACATACTTGACCATGGCTTCTCATGACACTAGTTTTTTTCTCACTGAGTAATCGCTTCCAATTGTTTCCTCAGACCAGGTTCCACAACACACTCACTGCTGTGCCATTGTGTAAGTCTGTCCATGGTTGACCAGCAAGAATTCCTGCCCCTTTCCTGTCTGGCTGGACCATAATGAGAGCTTGTTTGTGGTTAATTAGGTTGCTGTCGAATGGTCCTTAATGATTTGCACCAGCTGCTCCTCAGCTTCCCTGGGGCACCGATACTGTGTCTGAGGGGTCCCCATTCACCTACAATTCTAACACAAGCAGCTATTTTTCCACATTCTTTTTCGTCCAGACTGTTGTAAATTTTACACACCATGCTTCCCTCTGGTCGGCTGTAAGAGCCGCAATTGTCTCATTCTTCCCCTTCTCCACAATACTGTTATATCTTTTGGTGGATAAATATGGGGGAAGATCTTCTAATCTCCAGAAAGAGCCTCGAGGTAAATCAATTATAATATTATTTTTAAATTGCCAATCTGTGCCCCAAATGACTTTGTTAGTCATCTACTTGGTTTGAATTCGATCCCCTCATGTCTTGAAGCATGAAACTGAAAAAGGGAAACCCTGCCCTGTAAATGGGACCTGTATCCATTCTTGTTCAGTACTGGGCTTTCCTTGGAGTGATTGCAGGACCACTGGCTGACCCTTAATTCCTTTTTGAGGGGTTGCTTTAATTAAAGAAACCGAGGCTCCAGTGTCAATTAGGGCTAAGGTGGGAGCTTGGTTCCCTGCTGAATGTAGAGTTGGGGTCTTCCACCTGGTCCCAGGTCAATTTCTCTATGTTTCCCCTGCTGCGCTCCTCCATTATTCAGCATGGACTCTGTTCAGCGCCCCCTCCTCTACTGGAGGAGGAGGAGGGGGAGGCATGCTCGGGCCCACTACCTCCACCACATTTTCCCACTGTTCTGCTTGTAATCTTGTAACCTCTTTAATAAGCTGGGTAGGGTGACCAGACAGCAAGTGTGAAAAATCAGGACAGGGGGTGGGAGGAAATAGGAGCCTGTATAAAAAAAAGATCCAAAAATCAGGACTGTCCCTATAAAATCAGGACATCTGGTCACCCTAAAGCTGGGTCATAGGTGCTCGGTCCCACTTTTCTCTATCTCCTCCCAACTGCATCAAAGCTCTCCATATTATGTTGCATGGCAGCCGTAGTGGTGTCTGAGTGGTCAGACTGCTGACCTTCATCATACCCATGATATATCAGTAACTCTGGGTATAGTCTACCTTTCCCCCTGTTACTTCCTCTGCCCTGGGATCATCCCCTAGAACAGGGGTGGGGGAACATTTTGGCCCAAGGGTGAAGTTTGGTTTCACAATTGTGCGGAGGGCCAGAGGGCGGGGTAGGGAAGGCTGTGCCTTCCCAAGCAGCCTGGCCCTTCCCCCTATCCAACCCCCACACACTTCCCACCCTGTCTGCCTATCTCAGAACTCCCAACCAATCCAACCCCATTCCTGATTGCCCCCTCTGAAGACCCTCACTTTAACTGCCCCCCCAGAACCCAACCCCCTATCTAAGTCCCCTGCTCTTTATTCCATGATCCCCCACCCCTAACCACCACCCCTGGGACCCCACCCCCTATTGAAGCCCCCAGCTCTTTGTTCCTAACTGTCCCCTACCAAGACCCCCGACCTTAACCACACCTCCAGGGACCCCACCACCTAAGCCCCCACACCCACTTACTGTGCTCAGCCGAGGGCAGGGACCCTGCAGCTGGCAGTGCTCAGCCCGGCTCTGGCACCCCAGCCCAGGACCACAGGGCCCCGCAGCTGGCAGTGCTCCCGGCACCCCAGCCCAGGACCACAGGGCCCCGCAGCTGGCGGTGCTCCCGGCCCCCCAGCTCAGAAACGTGGAGCCCCATGGTGGCCAGCACTCAGCTGGTGTGTGGCACCCTGACCCGGAAGCGCTGGGCCACACAGCTTGTGGTGCTTGCCTGGGGGCCCAACAGAGCTGGCGGCATTCCCGGCCCCCCAGCCCTGCTGCTGGTGGCACTCCTGGTGCCCTGGCTCAGAAGTGCGGGGCCCCATGTCAGGGGCACTCAGCTGGCCTGCAGTGCACCGGCCTGGAAGTGCAGGGCCGTGCGGCTGGCGATGCCCCGGCCCAGAGACCCACGGCTGGTGGTGCTCCCCACACTCCAGAGCACAGGGCCCTGCAGCACTCTGCTGGCCCCTGGCACCTCGGCTCAGAAGCATGGGGCTGCATGGCTTGTAGCCCTCACCTGGCACACCAGCCAGGCCCAAGCTGGTGGGCCGGGTAAAAAGGGCTGCCAGGCCACATGTGGCCCGCAGGCCATAGTTTGGCCACCCCTGCTCTAGAGTAATTCCCATGGGCTCCAGCTTCCCCTTTCATCCCACTGTCTTTTGAATAAGTGACTGTTGGTTCTATCATGGTTCTTTCTTCTTTATAGCGGGTCGTGGTCTGGAATGGGTTGTTACTTGCTGGACCAGTCCCCGGAGTTCCTTCAAATTCGCAGGGGGGCCCGTCTGCCAAACCGGCATTTTGCCAGAGTAAAAAGGTGTCAGGGATGCCACGCAGTCCCATAAGAACCAAACACTCTATGGTTGCTCATCTATTGGGAGTGCACCATGAACAGTTACTAAGCCAGCCATTACCTGCATCAGAGCCCATCGGATCAAGTAGTTGTCAGGAGTCTCATTAGGTTGCTGTGTGGAGGCAACTGCTTGGGTGATGAAATTGCATCTCCCGATTTGTTCCCAGAGGTGGGGATCATAGTCAGGGCACTATCAGTGTTGGTCTCTGCCATCCTTTCTAGGACAGCTCGAATCTCAGGGGCTGTGCATATGCCCATGAGTCTGTGGATTTCTGTGGTCAGTTTTTCCCAATGGGCAATCTGTCAGGGTTCTCTCCCCACTCTGAACTCTAGGGTACAGCTGTCGGGACCCACATGAAACAAATCCCCTAAGCTTATTTTACCAGCTTAGGTTAAAACTTCCTCCCCATACACAAGCTTCTTCTGGACCTGGAGGAACAGTATGCTGCCACCATGAAGTATAACCACAGAATGAGGGTCAGGGCCACTTGAAGGCCCCTCTTTCCCCCAAATCCCCCAAAGCCTACACCTCCCTTCCTCAGAAAGGCTTGAAAATAAACAATTCACCAATTCTCCTAGGTGAGCCAATCCAAAGCCTGGATCTACACAATGGAAAAAAGTCAGTCTTTAAGAAAGGTTTTAATTCAAGGAAAAAAGAAACAAATCCTTTATAAAAATCAATGGAAAAGCACAGTCACAAAAAGAAGCAGAGGAAAATCCCCACGCCACAGAGGAATCCCCCCTCTGCTGAGTTATAAAGTTACAGAAAAAACATAGGGATATTCCCCCTAAAACCTGAAAAATTCAGAAGAAAGAAATAAAAACCTGATATGCCTTGCCTGGCTTGTTTATTTGCTCCTTAGAAATACAGAACTTGATGGAGAGAAGAAAAGCTGGCTGATTCCTTTTTTTTTTAACATTTAAAAAGTTGGTCTGAATTGTGTACTCAAATATACATTGTAGTAATAAGTATAACAGAAATACAGAACCTGCAATAATATGAAAAACTTGTCTAGTAAATTCAAGTATAAGGCAAGAGGTGCAAGTAAGAAATTTACTGCTTGTAGTATGCATGCTAGAAATGTTTTAACATACAACTGAAATAATTCTGAAGATCATTCCACATTTCTCTAATAAGTATAAGGCCTTGTTGCATATTTGAACTTAAATATTTTGCTAGTTAAACAAACAAACATACATACATACATGTGTTTCAATATATATCTAACCAAGATTTTCAAGTTATATGATATGCCTTGATCTTATTCTGTTTAGGTTTAACACTGGAAACTTTCTTTATAAAGGAAACGTTTACTGAAAAGCAAAGTATCTTAAACCAAATTTCAGTTCCGCCAACAGAAAAAAAAGTTGTGAAACACCACCTCTCCCCCCCCCACACAATATTTTAACCTTTTTTACATGAAGAGGACTGAAATAGAAGATTCCTATCCAATTCTAAATAAATATACCATCTAACGGTTGAATAGAAGGGTATTGAAAGCTGGCTCTTTACACTGCTACTGCAACACTCACTCTTATTGCCAAGGAAAGGAACATGGGAGAGAGAGAGAGATTTAATGACCTTTGTTTGAATTCTTGTTTTATGTTGCTCTCACAAAGATAACGTTTAGATCAGACATTCTGATGATTGAAAAGTTTGGGAAAGATTATAAACAAACCTAAATACAATGAGAACAATGCAAGACAAATCCATTAGGTCCTCTAACCAACCTTCTAAGGCTTCCCAAATGAACAGCAACAGAACAAAGCACACAGACAAAAGCTTCCCTCCCCCAGATTTGAAAGTAACTTCGGTCTCCATTGGTCCTTTTAGTCAGATCCCAACCAGGTCCTTTCAGCTTCTTAACCCTTATAGGTAGCAGGAATTCTAGTCTACTGTATGATTATGACACAAGTATAATGGCACTAGTACACCACTGGGAAAAGGTGTCTCGATTAAGGAGCCTCAGGTAATCGGCAATGCTTTTAGGTCTGAGGTGGATGCTGGAACCATAGTGGTGGTTATGCATGTCCCATCTTCTGCAGTAGTGATTGGTGTGCATTTTTCAAGGGCGGCTGTGGGAGAGGGAGCACAACCACCGTGGGAGTATCCTTATGATCTACTGCCCCAAATATCTGCATCCCAATTCTCTCTGGGGTCCCATGCCTCATCTTCTCAATACAAATCTCCTTTAGAATAGATCTCATCTCTCTCTCCTGTCATTACTGCTGCCACTTGTCGGGTGGCAAACCCCAATTTCTGCCTTAGGTTCTTAATAATTAACAGTGGCCATAGTTTGTAGCAAGGATGGGGTTCATCAATGTAAGTTTCTTTACCAAGCCTTGCAGGAACTGGTTCTCTTTTTCTATTTCCTTAGTGGCTGTAACCTGATCTGCTAGGACTCTTTCCCTTTCTTTGCATTCCTGAAGTGCCTCTTTTAACATTTCTAATTGGCTTTGATTAGTCTCTAACTGGTCTCTAGTGTTCACTATCAAAACTTTCAAATTGTTCAAAACCTTCTTCTGCTTGGATCAATTTGGGCTGCAAGTTTGCTTTCCCTTCCTTGCTAGTAGCTAAATGGAGACAGCAATCATTACATTCTTCCCATAAAGGCCAAATTGCTGCTGCATCCTTTTTGCAGGACTGTGGGGCTTATATAGGAGGATATACTGGGCCAATCATTCCTCCAAATCAGAAATAGTGCGAACATCAGCCAGAGCTCGTTCAGTCCAAGGACTGTGACCGAATTTTTGAAGTATTTGTTTAAAATGTGTCATTTGTTTCTAGACCATGCATACATTCACATGCATTCTTCTAACTGATTAACTTAACATATATTCCACTATCTCTACTCTTTCAGGTTTTCTTTCTTTAACAGATCTACTTCCAGGGTATGATAGATCACAATAGTCTATTTGACCCTTTTATCACACAAAGACAGCAACAGGCAACAAACAACAACAAGAACAGCAGCTTCTCCATACAACGTTTTACAGAGCCTCTTTTCTTCTCAAAACAGACTTTCTCTCCTAGGCAGTACTGGTACAATGAGATCGGCCTTGTAGATTGACCACTGTCTCTGATGTTCTTGTTGTGGTTTGGGGGAACAGAGCTCTTTTTACATTCCTTTGTCTCATGTGGTAATTATTCCAACATGTTCATTTCTATATTACATCTAATTTTTAGCCAACAGTCTTTATTCCAGCTGCCTTTTCTGCAGCTCCAACAGATGCTGGAACATGTTGGTTTGATCTGCCAGTAGACTGAGCCTTGCTTTCTGCTTTCTCTCATCTCTCTTCTGTTCACGCCTGTCCTTCCATTGCTCCCTTTCGTCCCTTCTCTGCTCCGGCTCATCCCCTCTTTCCTCACGCTGAGTTACTGCTTTCTGGCCATCCAGCATTGATTGTCTCGAAGCCCTAATCTCTGCTCTTTTAGTCTGGGAGAACTGCATGAGCTCCGTGAACATCTCATCTCCATGCGTTTTTTTCACCATCTTATCTGTACAAGCCTGTGGGAAGCGGATGGGAGGGGGAGGCTGGGAAGAGTTTCAGCTGTGAGATAAAAAAGGGAGAATAGTATTTATTTAAAACAGTTCTCTCTGCTGACTGTTGCACCCCATCACCCAGTGCATGGCTGGTATTGGGGAAGACCCCTGCTAGCCAGATGTGAACAGCACAATGTCTATGTCCCCCTCCCCCACTGCAGTAAGAGAAGGCATGGACAAACAATCCCAGATGCTACCCACTAGCAAGATTCATACCCCCCCCCCAAGTTCGAGGAACTACTAGGAGGATTTCTTTAAAGAAACAGACAACCATCCCACTAGGAACAGCCACCTCCCCATAGCACAGACAGTTACAGAATGGATGTTGCAAACACTGAGACCATAAGCTGCCAGACTTTTACAGCAGTTCCAGGAGAGATTTTTTCAGAGGACCCTGTAGGATTAACGTTCCATCCCCAGACATGTTTGCAGACTTATGTAGACAGTAGCAGTACAGTCCACTATTGCACTCCAAGTCCTCCGTGCAAAGTAATCATTAAAAAAGGGTTGCTTGTCAAGCAGGGACTCCATTGAACAAGGGACACTCACCAGGACTGCCTTGTATGCCTTCCCCATCTGGGATACCTTCTTGGGAGGGTTGAGAGGTTACTGGCTCCAGGGTGATAAAGAGCTCCTGGCTTTTGGGGAGATAGGTGTCTCCGGTTGCCTGTTCTTGTAGACTCCTCGCTGTCATACTCCTCCTCATCTTCCTCATCCAGCATATCCTCTGCCATGCTGATAATGACTCCATCTGTGGGGTCCACAGGCATGGGTGGGGTAGTTGTGGCACACACCCCTAGAATGGCATGCAGCTCATTGTGGAAGTGGCATGTCTTGGGCTGTGACCCGTAGCATCTGTTGGGTTCTTTGGTTTTCTGATAGGCTTGCCTCAACTCCTTAATTTTAACACAGCACTGTTATGCATCCCTGCCATGGCCTCTATCCATCAGGCCTTTGGACACTGTGTCATATGTGTTGACATTTTTTTTTTTGGATGCCAGTTCTGCCAACACAGATTCAACTCCCCATCCAGTGATCAGATTCAGCACCTCCTGTGTGGTCCATGTGGGAGCTCTTTTGAGTCCGGGACTGCTTGGTCTCCTGTGCAGATGAGCTCGCCATGCTGGCAAAAGAGGAAATGAAATTCAAAAGTTCCCAGGGCTTTTCTTGTCTACCTAGCCAGTGCATCCGAGTTCAGAGTACTGTCCAGAGTGGTCACAATGGAGCACTGTAGGATAGCTCCTGGAGGCCAATACTGTCCAATTTCATCTTCATTAACTCAATTTTGATCTGGAGATGTCTATTTCAGCACTACTCTGCTCGTCGGGAAGGAGCACAGAAATCAATTTTAAGAGCCCTTTAAGTCAACCGAAATGGCATCGTTGTGAGGCTGGGCACAGGGTTAAATTAATGTAATGCTGCTGAAGTTGACCTAAACTCATACAGTAGACCAGGCCTAACAATAACGTTGCAATAGAAGGAATAGTATAAATGTGATGTACCCTGGTTCCCAGTAGGAGCGGCAGACTCGAATTACTCATGGGACAATGGATTTGAAAGAAGGGACAAATGGGTCCTCAAAACATCGGTAACTATAAAAGGCAAAAATGGGCCCCTCATCTGGACAAGCTGAGGGATAATGGTGCTGCGCACAGTTCAAACAGCTTTAAAAGTTACTATGTGGGAATCAGCGAAATTATTAAAGAAAAACGATGTAGATAGCCCTAGACCAGGGGTCTCAAATATGCACCTGGAAGGGGTTGGCCTGGGGTAGAAAAAAGGTGGGAAGAGGCATGACAGGGGCATTAGGGAAGGAGTGGAGTGTGGGGAGGACCAGGGCCGCAAGGGGTGGTGTCAGTGATGTGGTCCTTGAGCCAATGTACTAGTCCAGCAGTTCTCAAACTTGTGAGAACTGCGACTCTTTTTTCACAAACGGCTTCTTGGCATGACCCTTCTCTGTCCACCAAAAAGCCACTGAATTGATTAATTCCACATTCTGCGATGTTTTGACGTACATTCCGAGAGCTCCCGACTCTCTGCCGAAGTGATTGCTTCTGCTTTCAGAAGCACTTGGGCGGAGAATTGGGAGAGTGGGTATGTCAGCCGAAAAGCCGCCGAAATAAAAAAAATCATCAATTTGGCAGTTTCACGGCCTCAACAGGGGTTTGCGATGCCTCGGGAGGTGCTCAGTGACCCCCCAAGGAGTTGTGACTCCCATGTTGAAAACCGCCATACTAGTACTTATGTGGCCATCATGGGCATTTTGGTTTGAGATCCCTGTCCTAGAGGATTTTATGGTGTTGACCTCCCTTGCAAATTCTCTGATGACTATTAAGGATTGAGTGTTAACTGAAGCTTTTCCAACACTCACTGCATTCATAGAGCCTCTCTCCTGTGTGGATTCTCTGATGTTTACAAAGGTCTGAGCTGGTAGTGAAGCATTTTCTACACTCACTGCATTCATAGGGCCTCTCCCTTTGTGGATTCTCTGATGACAAATAAGGCGTGAACTGTTACTGAAGGTTTTCCCACACTCACTGCATTCATAGGGCCTCTCTCCTGTGGGGATTGTCTGATGTTTAATAAGGCCTGAGTAGTCACTTGTGTTTTTCCCACCCTCAATGCATGTATTTTTTCTCTTTCTCAAGAAACCTCTGGTTGCGGTTTTCTTGAGGTTCTGCTGACTTCCCTGAGGGTAAATATATTTACCACTTTCTCCCCTGGCTGGTTTCCCTGCTCTCTCTCTCTGGTCTGTGCTGAATCTCATAGGATTGCCCCTGCTCATGACTCCTGGACCCATTCCTTTTCGATGTTTGTAATTATGAAGTATGTAGGGAAGAGAAATATAAATAAATGTATTGAGAATGAATTGGGTACAAAAACGAATATACAAATTGCAGATAAAAGAAGGGAATTGGCTAAGAAAAAGAGCGCATTAAGTAATTATAGGGGAGAAGAACAGAGAGAAGCAATTGAAATGAATATACAGTAAAACCTCAATTTAACGGACCTCGATTAAACGGACTTCGGATGCAACGGATAAAATTGCTGAGCAAGTCTGATGCATCCCAAATCCATTTCTTGTGGGCTGGCTGCCAGCTCCCAGCTGCCGCCCGGGGCATGGCAGCAGGTGGGCTGGCTGCCGGCTCCTGGCTGCCGGCCGGGTCCCATCAGCGGGTGGGCTGCGGAGCTGCCGCCCTGACCCTGTGGCAGTCGGGCGGCTGCTCCGACAGCTCGCTTTTTTAATTATTATTAAATAACAGACTTTTTCATTTAACGGACACCCCCTCGCCCGAATTAGTCCGTTAAATGGAAGTTTCACTGTACTAGTAGATCCACCCCCGAGGGAAAGAATACTGCCATTGAATAAGCATCCAGATATAGTGCAAGTGGGTGAAATTTGTAGGAGGGAAAAAGAGAATAAGAAGGGTAAAGAGATAGTGAGTAATTTAGAGGAGATTGAGGAATTATTGAAGGTGGAAGAGACTAAATCTTTGGGTTGGGTGAAATTAGTGGAGATTTGTAAAGTTTTAAATGAGGAGGGAAAAGAGGAAAGACAAGTAGGGAAAAGAAAAAGGGAGAAAAGGAAGATTGTTAATGGAGAAAGGAAGAAACAATCTAATTCAATAAGGAAGTATGCAACAAAAAAAGCTAAGTATAAATTTTATCAGCAGCTCTTTCAAAAGGATAGAAAACGACTTGCCCGGCTGGTAATGGGTGAACCGGATAAAGCTAAATGTGGAATACCAATTAGAGATATAGAAGAACATTATAGGGATTGTAAAGGGGTGGTAGGGCCCCCTGCTGGCCGGGAGGGAGATAACCCCTGGCAAGAGCCGGAAGGGGCGGAGCCAGGCCCTGTTAAGCCCCGCCCCCGGAAGGTCAGGGGCCGACCCGGAAGTAGAAAAGCCCGGCCTCAGAGCTCAGTTGAGAGGCAGACACCGGGGAGAACAGACGCTCTGGGGCGGGCTCCGGCTCGAGGGCTGCCGAGCCAGCCGCTTCCCCGCTATTGGGAGCAGCCGCCAGCGTTGCCGCCTGCCAGGTACCCCGGGAAGCCGCTGAGCCAGCCGCCAGCCCGCTACTGGGAGGAACTACCGAGGCTGCCGTCCGCCCACTACCCGGAGGAGCCGCTGGACCTGCCGTCCGCCCGCGACTGGGAGGAACTGCCGAGGCTGCCGTCCGCCCACTACCCAGAGGAACCGATGGACCTGCCGTCCGCCTACTACCCAGAGGAGCCGCCAACAGACTCGGCCTGCTATCCGGAGGAGGACTTGCCAGACCTGCCGCCCGATAGTGACCCTGAGGAGCCCATGAACCTGGGGCCTTCGGAGGACCCCGAGACGGCCCAGGTACCATGGGAGGGGGAGTGGGGAAGTAGCCCGGGGGAAGGCCCTGAGCCAATGTCAGTGTGTTGCGGTCAGGATCCCCACTGACTGCAGCAAGCCTTCCGCTGCTAGGGCCCCGGGCTGGGGCGCAGTGGAAGTGGGTGGGCCTGCGCCCCCCCCTGCCACCCCATTGGTGGGTGGCAGTCTCCCCCCTCCCACCGATACCTGGTCTACTAGCTCCTGAACTATTGTTCAGCCCCTGCTTAGGGCCTGAACCCCCTGACCCCGCATACTCATTGTTGTTCACCCTGACTCAGGGCCCAGACTCATTGAACAGTGCTCAGCCCCGCCTGAGGGTCTGAGCCCCTCGCTATTGGACAGTGCTCAGCCCTGCCGGAGGGTCTGAGCCCCTCGCTATTGGACAGTGCTCAGCCCCGCCGGAGGGTCTGAGCCCCTCGCTATTGGACAGTGCTCAGCCCCGCCGGAGGGTCTGAGCCCCTCGCTATTGGACAGTGCTCAGCCCCGCCGGAGGGTCTGAGCCCCTCGCTATTGGACAGTGCTCAGCCCCGCCGGAGGGTCTGAGCCCCTCCCTATTGGACAGTGCTCAGCCCCGCCGGAGGGTCTGAGCCCCTCGCTATTGGACAGTGCTCAGCCCCGCCTGAGGGTCTGAGCCCCTCGCTATTGGACAGTGCTCAGCCCCGCCTGAGGGTCTGAGCCCCTCGCTATTGGACAGTGCTCAGCCCTGCCGGAGGGTCTGAGCCCCTAACTGTTGGACAGTGCTCAGCCCTGCCGGAGGGTCTGAACCCCGGACAGGCCTCGGCCCTACCTGAGGGTCTGGGCCCTAACGTGGACCCACTGCGGCTCCCGCCCGGCGCGAGGGTGGGAGTTAGGACCCTGCGGCCCCGCTAATTCCCCTCAGGGCCGCACGGTGGCATAGGGAAGGGTAGGACTTGCCCGCCGGACTGGCGGAAGGGGCGGAGCCCCAGATACCTACCCTTACAGGATATTTTAACAAAAGAGGGACATGGGAACACAGCAGGATGGCCTCCGCCTGTACAGAAATCAAATAATGATATATTGATGAGTTTGATTAGTGTAGATGAAACAAGGAAGGCATTAAGGGAGATAAGAAAGGATAGTGCCCCTGGCCCCGATAAAGTAGCTCTTAAGGATTTATGGGATAATTTTTAATATAGACTCTCTTATTATCACTAGAATTTTTAATATATGGTTTTTAACTAAACAAATCCCGGATGATTTTAAAGAGACTAGAACAATTTTAATTCCCAAAGTAAGTGATGAAGAAGAGCTTAAGGAAATAACGTCATGGAGGCCACTAACAATCGGATCAATGTGGGTCAGATTATATACCAAAATACTGGCCAAGAGATTATCTGCAGCTATTAATATCTGCAATAGGCAAAAATGATTTATATCTGCACCGGGGTGTGAAGAGAATAATTAAATTATTTAAAATCGCTATAAAGGGGCTAAAAGGAATAGGGACAAGATCGCTATTGTATTTGTCGATATTGCTAAGGCATTTGACTCAATAATCCGGCTATAATATGGCCATGTCCTAAAGCGATTTGGGGTTAGCGATCATTTTATTAATATCATCCAAGATTTATATACAGATTGTTTCACTAGGGTATGGGTGGGTGAGGAAAAAACTGAGTCTATTTTAATTAGAAGTGGGGTTAAGCAAGGGGACCCCTTATCACCGATTTTATTTAATATTGCGATGGACCCTCTCTTAATGAAATTGGAACTCGAAGGGAAAGGTTTTTATATTCAAGGTAGGAGTATCACATCGTTAGCTTTTGCTGACGATGTGGCAATTTTAAGTAGGTCCTACGATGGGATGCAGGAGAATTTGAGAATTCTCCAAGAGTTTTGTAGAATGACAAATTTGAAAATTAATGTAAAGAAAACTAAGGGAATTCATATTTTACCAAAGGAGAAGACCTATGTGGTTAACCCAAAAGAAAATTGGTATGTTGGCCAGGAAGAACTAGAATATGTAGAGCCAGGAAGCTTTGAGAAATATCTAGGTGTGAAAGTTGATCCTTGGATTGGAGTAGGAGGTTTGAGATTGAAAGAGAAGTTGATTGAATGGAGTAAATACTTGGAAAGAGCAGCATTAAAGCTGGCCCAAAAATTATTAATTTTAAGAACGTATATTTTACCCAGATTATTTTATAATTTACTATTAGTGGAGCCTCCTATGTATATTTTAAATGAATTAGATGTTTTAACTAGAAAAATCGTTAAAGAAATTTTACATTTACCACAATGTACTACCGATGGTTTGTTTTATGCTAGGAGTAGGGATGGGGGATTAGCACTAACCAAATTTGCAGTTCAGATTCCGAATATGATGGTGAGAAAGTGGAGACGACATATAAGTTCTAGGGATGACTGGATTGATTTGTCCTATATTTATGTAGGAGAAAATTTAATTGAAAAGATTTTATCGGTTAGTGCATCTATACCACGGTCAGATAAATGGAGGGAGGAAGAATTTTTAAAATGGGGAAATTTAAGATGCCAGGGGGTGGGGATTCAATATTTTAGAAATGACCCAATAAGTAATTCATCTTTTAAAAATTTTAATCAAATGAAATCAGGGTCTTTTATCGCAGCTCTCCAATTGAGGGCCAATGTTTACCCAACGAGGGAGATGCTAGCGAGAGGTAGGGTAGGAGTTAATGCCCAGTGTAGATGGTGTGGAAATGTTAGAGAAACTGTGCCACATATCTCGGGACAGTGTTACAAAACTAAAGAGATTAGAATTAAAAGACATAAGAGTGGTCCACGGCATGGTAGATAAAGTTGGGAAAATGGGATGGAAAGTTATAGTAGAACCACACCTAAGGAATAGAAAGGGGGAGTTGAGAAAACCTGATTTGATATTCGTTAAGAATGGTATGGCAGTAGTGGTCGATGTTACAGTGAGATGGGAGGACAATGCTGGGAGTTTGGAGGCGGCCCACGAGGAAAAGGTGGCCTATTATATAGTGAGTTGGAAGAGGAGATTAAACAACTGACGGGAGTTAATAATATCCACTTCTCTGGACTTGTAATTGGGGCTCGTGGCAAGTGGAGTGAAACTAACAATGAACTTCTACAGATTTTAGGAATGGAGAAGGTTAAAAATTTTAAAGAACATATCTGTAGATTAGTTTTTTATTCCACTATAGACATGATGGCTATATTCAGTGACAAGTGAAGATCCTGGATATCCCATTCCGAGTATCTCACTAAAACTAAATTTTAGCTTTTTTGTCTCCATATTTTAACATTAACTCTGGATCGGGTTGTTTAGTACCCAAAATCCTTGGTTACTTGTTACTATCTGGCCCTTGGTTTTAAATTTAATTATAATAAAATACTTTTTTATGGATTTATCCCATTTTTAAATTATTTTTATCTGATTGGATTGGACGGCGGACTGGCCGCTTAAAGTAACCAGGAAAGGGCAGGTAGTCACGCCTGTACATAAATAGCCAAATGCCTCGTCATCTAATTAGTGACTCGCATGAATGGATGAACAAGATTCCCACTGTCCCTACCTACTATCTAGCGAAACCACAGCGAAGGGAACGGGCTTGGCGGAATCAGCGGGGAAAGAAGACCCTGTTGAGCTTGACTCTAGTCTGGCACCGTGAAGAGACATGAGAGGTGCAGAATAAGTGGGAGGCCGCCCGGGCTCGCCCGGTGTGCCGCCGGTGAGATACCACTACTCTTATCGTTTCCTCACTTACCCGGTGAGGCGGGGAGGCGAGCCCTCCGAGGGGCTCTTGCTTCTGGCCCCAAGCGCCCGGCGCGGTACCGGGCGCAGCCTGCTCCGGGGACGGTGTCAGGTGGGGAGTTTGACTGGGGCGGTACACCTGTCAAACCGTAACGCAGGTGTCCTAAGGCGAGCTCAGGGAGGACAGAAACCTCCCGTGGAGCAGAAGGGCAAAAGCTCGCTTGATCTTGATTTTCAGTATGAATACAGACCGCGAAAGCGGGGCCTCACGATTATGATCTCCCAAGGAGAGAAGATGAGATAATAGTGGAGGAGGAGTGTGAGAGGTATAGTGAAAACCGAGGTAGTGAGGTTTTACCAATTTTACCGATGGTTTTTATTAATGAGGCTTTTAGTAGTTTAATGACGGAGATGGATAATCCAGATTTTAAGTATTTAGATTCATTACACTAGTATTTGAAGATCCTTACACTAGTATTTGAAGATCCTTACACTATTTTTAACCCTATTTTATCAAATTTAAATAATTTTAATAAGGGGAGGATAGATGTTTTTAATTTAGATAATGATTCTAATAGAGATTTTAATAGGGATAATGGGAATAAGGAAAGTAGTGTTTGTAAGGATGGAGTGTTTTATTTGGAATATACTCCAGAAAGTTTTAATTGTCCCATTTGCCCTCACATTTTAGCTACATTTGGCAAATGGGCAACACACATCAATAGGCAACATAAAAGCAAAGCCATAAGGGTTTTATGTAGTAAGTGTGGTAAAATGTCACAATACCATAATATAGCTTGTCACTACCCCAAGTGCAAGCCTAGAGTGGTGGATACCCCTGAAATGGACCACACTTGTTCAGCTTGTGAGCTAAAATTCCACACCAGATCAGGTCTTAGTCAGCACTGTAGACATCGAGACCCTGCTATACGAAATGAGCAAAGGAAGGAGGAGTTGAAAGGAAAGAAAAAGGGAAAGGAGACTTCTACCTGAAAGAAAGTATGGACAGATGAAGAGGTAGAACGATTAATACAATTAGAGAGAAAGTATATAGGGAAGAGAAATATAAATAAATGCATTGAGAATGAATTGGGTACAAAAGCGAATATACGAATTGCGGATAAGAGAAGAGAATTGGCTAATAAGACAAAGAGTGAATTAAGTAATCATAGGGAAGAGGAACAGAGAGAAGCAATTGAAATGAATATACTGGTAGATCCACCCCCAAGGGAGAGAATATTGCCATTGAATGAGCATCCAGATATAGTGCAAGTGGGTGAAATTTGTAGGAGGGAAAAAGAGAATAAGAAGGATAAAGAGATAGTGAAGAATTTAGAGGAGATTGAGGAGTTTTTGAAGGTGGAAGAGACTAAGTCTTTGGGTTGGACAAAATTAGTGGAGATTTGTAGAGTTTTAAATGAGGGGGAAAATGAGGAAAGACAAGTAGGGAAAAGGAAAAGGAAGATTGTTAATGGAGAAAGGAAGAAACAATCTAATTCAATAAGGAAGTATGCAATGAAAAAGGCTAAGTATAGATTTTATCAGCAGCTCTTTCAAAAGGATAGAAAACGACTTGCCCGGCTGGTAATGGGTGAACCGGATAAAGCTAAATGTGGAATACCAATTAGAGATATAGAAGAACATTATAGGGATATTTTAACAAAAGAGGGACATGGGAACACAGTAGGATGGCCTCCGCCTGTACAGAAATTAAATAATGATATATTGATGAGTTTGATTAGTGTAGATGAAACAAGGAAGGCATTAAGGGAGATAAGAAGGGATAGTGCCCCTGGCCCCGATAAAGTAGCTCTTAAGGATTTATGGGATAATTTTTAATATAGACTCTCTTATTATCACTAGAATTTTTAATATATGGTTTTTAACTAAACAAATCCCGGATGATTTTAAAGAGACTAGAACAATTTTAATTCCCAAAGTAAGTGATGAAGAAGAGCTTAAGGAAATAACGTCATGGAGGCCACTAACAATCGGATCAATGTGGGTCAGATTATATACCAAAATACTGGCCAAGAGATTATCTGCAGCTATTAATATCTGCAATAGGCAAAAACGATTTATATCTGCACCGGGGTGTGAAGAGAATATAGCGATTTTAAATAATTTAATTAAAGGGGCTAAAAGGAATAGGGACAAGATCGCTATTGTATTTGTCGATATTGCTAAGGCATTTGACTCAATAATCCGGCTATAATATGGCCATGTCCTAAAGCGATTTGGGGTTAGCGATCATTTTATTAATATCATCCAAGATTTATATTCACTAGGGTATGGGTGGGTGAGGAAAAAACTGAGTCTATTTTAATTAGAAGTGGGGTTAAGCAAGGGGACCCCTTATCACCGATTTTATTTAATATTGTGATGGACCCTCTCTTAATGAAATTGGAACTCGAAGGGAAAGGTTTTTATATTCAAGGTAGGAGTATCACATCGTTAGCTTTTGCTGACGATGTGGCAATTTTAAGTAGGTCCTACGATGGGATGCAGGAGAATTTGAGAATTCTCCAAGAGTTTTGTAGAACGACAAATTTGAAAATTAATGTAAAGAAAACTAAGGGAATTCATATTTTACCAAAGGAGAAG
>JAVMKO010000046.1:210000-235965 GCA_032164245.1 Sternotherus odoratus
CTTACAATGAAAATTCTGGTTGCTGTCCATGTCATGGAAAATTCTGGTTGCTGTCCATATCATGGAAAATTGCTTGAGGGAGTGCTGACACACTTTTCCTCAATGTCACAACTTCCAGCCAGATCAGAAGATGATGCAGCAGAACCCCTAAAACAGAGCACAACTAAATATGCCAGCCTGATTAAAGATCTTAAGGACAGTTTTGAGGAAAGTTTCCAAGATTTGAATCAGAAAAGACCTCAAATCAGATTGATTAACCCTTTTAGTGCTGAAGCCAATTGTCTGAAACCCCCTTTAGTCACTGATGAAGCAACATCCCAGATGGAAATAATAGATTGGAAAATGATAGATTGAAATCTCTTCAGAACACACACGGGCATCCTGACTTTCTGGAAATCTTTGCCAAAGGATAAATATGCCAGCGTAAGTGCAGCCCCCAAAAGAATATCTCTTTGTCTTGACCTATCATTGTGAATCTGATAGGTCACAATGAAAGGTGACCTATCATTGTGAATCTGATCCATTTTGACAGACAACCATTTAACACAAACCAAACTTCAAGGGAATTGTTGAAATCAAAGGTTATCAGAAGTGTGTATGTGTGTGTGTGTGATGGAGTCACACCAGAAGGCAGGCCCGGGTTTCCCCCCTTTCTACCTCCCCTGAGATTGGGAAACAACATTGTGGGCAGTTCTCTAAAGACATCCATGAAGTGTGCAGCAGCAGTCAAAAAAGCAAACAGGATGTTAGGAATAATTTAAAAAGGGATAGACAATAAGATGGAGAATATCTTATCGCCCTTATACAAATCCATGGTGCTTCTGCATCTTGAATACTGTGTACAAATGTGTTCTCCTCATCTCAAAAAGGACATATTGGCATTAAAAAAGGTTCAGAGAGGGCAACTAAAATGATTAGGGGTTTGGAACGGGTCCCATATGGTTACAAACTCTATATGGTTACAAACTTCATCTTGTCACTGAGATTTGCACAGGAGAACAAAGGGGTTTCCGCCCACAAGAGAAAAAATGTAAAAGGCCCTAGAAATGGCTCTATTTTGCCTTCAGCTGGCTCAAGAGATGCCCTCTGAGCACCCCCAGACAGCATTCAGGGATGCACTGAGTATCTGTCTGATTAGTAACCGTAAACCACCAGCTCTGACTTCAGATGCCTGCACAGTCTGGTCTGGGTGGAGCAGGTTCAGGGACTGAGAGAAGGTCAGGGGTAGGAGACTTCTGTTATTTATGCTGGACCTAACCCCCCCTGTTTTAATTGTACAAACTAGAGATATTTGACACTGTGCTCCTGTACTCTGTTCCCAGAGTGTTCTGCAGGGGGAGGGTCTCTGGCAGTGTGTGTGTCACTGGCATATTGGGGTGATGCCAAAACAGGGCAGAGGAGAGGTGGCACTGGGGGGGTGGAATTAACCTTATTTCTTCATTTCCCCTTCCAAGAACCGAGGAGAGAGTAACCCTTACCCAGCGAGGTCACATTCTCATAGTTCTCCAGCATCACGTCTCTGTAGAGGGCTCTCTGAGAGGGGTCCAGCAGAGCCCACTCTTCCCTGGTGAAATACACAGCCACCTCCTCGAAGGTCACCGGCCCCTGAGAGAGCAAGAGTCCAACACTCAGTACCTGCTGCACCACTCACAGCCCCGCTATTTGTGGGGGAGAGGAGCCAATCAAATGGAAGCTCTGGGTGGATTGCAATAAACAGAATCCCACCCCCACCCCACTCAGAGAATCCAGGAAACACCAGGGTGAGGGAATGAAGAGAGAGTCCCTCTATCCCAGCAGACTCATCACATACCTACTAGCCACAGACCGATACAGGAGACGGAGACCATAGCAGGATCAAGGGTGAATTCCCTGGTAGGAAACCCAATACACTTCTCATTCAGAGGAGCTGGATATGAAGGGATGGGAATGTCCCCTAAACCTCATTGATGGGTGACCCTTTCATATCTCTCAGCAGCACTGATCAGGCAGATCAGTCTACAGCACTGGGAATCTGGTCAGTTTTTCTAGCCCCATGTAAACTGAGTTGTTTTCTGTTTCCCAAATTAGGGTATTTCCACCTCTGACCCTCATAAGTCTGTTCCTAGAATCTAGGCCACTTATTAAACAACTCCCAGCAGGTTTGTCACACCCGCTCCTCCTCCCTTTCTCCATCCTGTGCATTTCCTGCCCCACTCCTACCTACAAACCAGACTGTGCAAAACCTTCCTATCTCCAGTGTATTTTCTGTCCCTCTCCCTCCTGCAAGAACTCACCATCAACACCCTGATAATCCCTACCTGAACTGGCTCCTCTGCAACAATTTCTCTCCCCTGTCCCATGGAAGGATGGGATGAACTGAAGGGAAGCATGGATGTCATTCTGCAGCCTGGAAGGATTAGATGGGCAACTGTGGAGATCTCAGAACAGGCTTTAGTTAATTTCACATCACGATTCCCCAGGCTCTTTCCCTGCAGACAGACCTCCTAGAGTCTTGCCATGCTGGAAAATGCTCAATGTCTATATTACAGTGTAGACCTGGCTCCTTCTGTCTGGCTAAGCCCACAGACACATTTTTAACCTTCCTTCTCCTTCTCCATCCCCTCAGTCTGTGACCAAGGGCTGGTCCTCACTACCGGGGGGAAATCGACGGCAGATATGCAACTTCAGCAACATGAATCATGTAGGTGGCCGCTGACTTACCTGTTGTCCTCATGGTGGCAGCAGTCGGTGGCGTGCTCCCCCTTCGACTCCAGCTCGCACGTCCTGGCAAGATGGAGTTCCGGAGTCAACAGCGGAGCCACGGGTGATCGACTTCTCGTGTCTTCACCAGATGTGAGAAATCGATCACCAGAAGATCGATCGCTACCCGCTGATCCGGTGGGTAGTGAAGACCAGCCCCTAGCCTCTGAACACAAGGCTAGAAAAAAGCAGAACCAAAGGAGTCCTTTTAGGGGATTCCCTCAGACACTGACCCCACAGCAGCCAAACCCCAACAGGAGGGATATGGAGTCAGAAACTGGCTTTTCCTCTGTCTGCTCCTTTTCTTGTTCACATGGGCCGGGCAGAGAAGAAGCTTTCATTAAGGTCACTTCCCAGCACACAATCCTGCTAAGCCTGATCTCCCACATCACAATGGAGGCTTCACCATCAGACCCAGGAAGCTGAACCCCAATATCCTGAGCAGAAAGGGACAGAGCATTTGAGCAGCCTTTGCTCCTTTAGCTCTGTGGGGAGGGCAGCTACTGAGAGCCCCTCCTCACAGGGAGAATTGCTAATCTCATTTGGCCCCACTGTCCTTCCGGAGTCACTGCTTGTCTTTCCATGCAGTGACTCTGGATGAACAATGGTCTCTTAATAAAACCAGATGTCAGAAAAAATAAGTACAGAATGTTGTGGAAGAGATGATTGTGCGGTAGTGGAAACCCCCTTCCCACCTCCGAGATCTAGGACAGGGACTTGGGACACAACTTTTCTTGCTGGGATTTAAAAACATTGGGAACAGTCCCAAACCTGACAGGATTCTTTACTGATATTTGATAATGACATAGAAAGTGGCAAAACCTGAGTTTTGAGATCAATGTTCAGAAATTAAAAAGAAGGATCCCAAATCCCTCCGATTTCCACCCTATTTTTGTAAATTATATAGGAAAGTTGGAAATCAGAGGGATTTTATATCAGTTGTTGATATGAGGTAAAATCGGAGTGTTTCAGATGAATGTTGATAAATGGATAAAGAGAAAATGGGCAACATATGGAAATATTTTATATCCATATTCAAGAATCTGAGAAAAGGTGTAAATCTGAGATTTTCTTTGTATTTTATATTTGGAGAGATGGGGAAGTCTTGGGGCATATTCAGTTAGAAAGAGACTATAGAAAATGTGGGGCAAATGTTTATGGTTTTTTAGATCAACCTTGGAGATCTGCAGAGAATATGCATCACTACAATATAGATAACATGAGAGAAAAACACCGAGGTCTGAGGGGATTATCTATTGATATTCACTCACTGGAAGAAAAGAGACGATGTGACTGGATTTTATAGGACTGTCCAACACATCAACAGTTCCCCCCACAGCCACCGTTCACATGGGGGGCAGGGAGCCCTTTGAGGAGCTGCTTGAAGAGAGCGGGGGAGGGGAGCTGGATGGTTCCCTGGGGGAGGGAAGGGGGAAGCAACGGGGGATGGGCAGGTGACTGGCAACTGTGGTCTGGGGGCAACTCCCCTCCCCCCCCACCACTCCTGCCCAGGGATTTCCTGCCTGCGCAGAGACCGTTCAACCCCCTCGCGTCCTACTGACCTTCCCCCCCCACAACTCCGGCTTCTCCCCCCACCTGACACCCCACCACCCGGAGGCCCGTCTCTGCCCCCCCCATTCCAGCAGGGCTGGGGGCGGATCCACTGGGGCTGAGACTTAGTTCCTGAGTCTCCCAGGTGCGGAAGTGAGGTTGGGCAGGGGGAGGACGGGCTGGGCTCACCCACTGCTGTTCCCTGGCACTGGGGGGGCAGGATGTGCAGGGGATACCTGAGGGATCGTCCCCTGGAGCTCACTGCTGCCTGCAGGGAGAGGGCTGGGGGGGAATAGTCCCCTCTGGGCCTCACCCTGGGGACAGCCTGACTGCACCCCAAACTCCTCATCCCCAGCCCTGTCCCACCCCAGAGCCCTCACCCCTCCACCCAACCCTCTGCCCCAGCCCTGAGACCCCCACTTCAAACCCCTCAGCCTCATCCCTCACCCCTGAGACCCAGACCTCTGCCTGAGCCCCTCCCACACCACAATCCCCCAGACTCACCCCCTCCCACATGACAAAACCCCTGGGGTGCTCCCTGGCTGGCCACCACCTCAGCCACCTCTTGCCTCATATTATTTAGTCTCTTTACCCAGCTGCCCACTCACTGGGGTCTACTCTCTCTCCAGAGCTGCTCACCACTAAAATCTGAGTGGGTGTCACCAGAGCTAAGGTAATTCAGCTCTGGAATAGTCTTACAAGGGTGGCTGTGGAGTCTCTTTCCCTGGAAGTTTGTAAGCCCAGGTAGGACAAACCTCTGTCAGAGATAATCTACATATACTTGGTCGTGCCTCAGCAGAGAGATCTGGATTTGATGATGTCTTGAGGTCCTGTCCAGCCCTACCTTTCTATGATGCTATGTAATACATGCGTATAAAAACAAACACTACATAACGTCAGGCATATCAGGAAAATAAAAACAACGTCCTATAGAATAAAATGAAAATAGAAAGGAAAAGAAAGCAACACAATGCAAACTAACACACCTTAAAGTACACAATGGAAAAGAGCTCAACTCAAACCAACACAACACAGGCACCAAACACGCTGAGGCAAAACAATGCACCATAAAACTATGCAACACAACATGATGCATCACAGTTCCAAATGGCACCATGCCAAACAGTGCAGCGTAGAACAAGACACAGCGCAAAAGAGAATTATTTCAATGAACACATATGGAAGGGATCTTGACAGGTCATCTATTCAAGCCTCCTGTGCTGAGGCAGGACCAAGTATCCCTAGATATTCCCAGACTGGTGCACTTCTAACCTGGTCTTAAAAACCTCCAAGAAAGGAAATTCCACAACCTCCCTTGGAAGCCAAAGCAATGAAAACACAGATCAAAACAACACTGTACACACACATGCTGGGCTTGGAGTTAAGGGGAGAGGCAAGAACTCAAACAATCTGAGTTCAGTTCTCACTTTTAACCAGACTCTCCATGCAAACTGGAGCAAATTACTTCAGCTCTCTGAGCCTCAGTTTCCCCATCTGTCAAGTGGAGAGCAGCCTCCCAACATTTGCCTATTTAGCCTTTGCGCTGTTTGTGGCAAGGACTCTCTGTCACCGTGGGCATGTCTACCCTGCGGTTAGACACCAGTGGGTGGCCCTGGCCTGCTGACTTGGGCTCACATGGCTCAGGCTGCAGGACTGTTCATTGTGGTGTAGATGCTCCATCCCAGGGTCTGTCACCCTCCCACCTCACAGGGTCCTATAGCCTGGTTCCAGCCCAAGCCCAGACATAGTGCAATTAAACAACCCCTTCACCTGGGCCGTGAGCCCAAGTCAGCTGCCATGGGCCAGATGTGGATTTTAACGGCAGTGTTGACATACACTTGGTGTCTGTTCAGCACCAGTCACAATGGGGACCCTGATCTTGGTCTGTGTCTGTGCAGAGCCCTGCATGACAAGGGGCCTGCCAGGGAATTACAGGACCCCTGATTCTGCTTAGGGTCCCTGCAGGAGCTGGAAAAATGTGGGGCCAGGATCTTTGTCAGGGTCAGTGCAGTGCCCAGTACAGTGGTGGGGTGTGATCTTTGTCAGGGTCAGTGCAGTGCCCAGTACAGTGGTGGGGTGTGATCTTTGTCAGGGTCAGTCTCATGCCAGGCCCAACAGGGACACAGATCTCAGTCCGGGTCTCTGAAGTGCCAACACAATGAAGGTAGCAATGTGGGCAGCAGTCGTGCGCTGCCTGCCACAAGGGGGTCCATGATCACAGTCTGGATCTCAATATTACCTGGCACAACAGTGGGGTCTGAGCTCACTTGGGGTCTCTGCAGCACTTGGCAGAAAGGAGCCCGGATCTCAGTCAGACACCTGGAGAGAAAACGGGAAGATTTTCAATAATTTGATATCAATCTATCGAATGGCCGTGGGGTCTGGGGACGTGACTCGCAGGCAGGGGTGGGGATGGGGGGGCTGCTGGGTTGGGCAGGGGGGGGGGAAGTAGCTGGGACTGGGAAACCCGGGGCTGGGCTGTCTCCATGGGGGGCTCATTCTGGACCTTCCCAGTCCCTGTTGCCAGCAGAGAACCTCCCCCCAGCCCAGAGGTATCCGGGTCTCAGGCTCCCCCAGCCTCTGCCCATTGACCCTCCTCCCAGTTCAGAAATAACCCGAGGAAACGATTCCCACCTGAACAAGGACAAACCACTGCAGGGAGCAATGGGGGGGGGGACCCCAGACCTGAGATGTGAACTGGCCAGTGGTGAAGTGGGGAGGAAATGGGGTCGGATGGGGGAGGGGACCAGAGACCTTCTCAGGGGTGGGGGGGTAAAGGGGCGGGTCACCGTGGATGTGGCTCGTGGCTCTCTAGGGAGAAAGGGGGCAGGACGGGGGGGTCCCCAGGGCGGGGGGGGCAGCGGTAAATCCGAGGGGATCTCAGCCCCCCTCCCCCTCGGGGGTCACTGGCTCTTCTCCCCCCCCCGCCCGGTCTCACTTCTCCCCCGGCCCGGCAGCCTCCCGCCCCGCCGGGCTGGTCTCCTCCCCCCCGCCCCCGGGCTCGCGCCGCTACCTGGAGGCTCCAACGGCCCCGCTCGCCCCTCCGCTCAACGTCACTTCCGGTCCCGGGAGAGTCGGGAACTACATCTCCCAGCCTGCCCCGGGGCCTTCTCCCGCCTCCCAGGGTCTCAGGGGTTGTCACGGCGCGTCAGACCCGCCCAGCTGACTGACCCGCTGCCGCTTCCCTGATCTGTGCTGGGGAAAAGACCGTTATTAACCCCTCCGCGCCCGGCCGCACCAGCGAGTGAGAGACCCGGGGGGGGGGGGGAAAGTGACTCTCAGCCCCGCGAACCGGGGAGAAGCCTCGGAGCTACCCCAGCGGATCCGGCCCCGCGGGGATGGGGGGGCAGAGACTGGGGCGGGGGGGTCCCTCGGGGGGTGTTGGGCACGGGGGTCCCCTTGGCAGGGGGGAGAACCCGGAGTTGTGTTGGGGGTTGAACTGTCTCTGTGGAAATCCCCGGGGGGGGGAGGGGAGTTAATTGGATCCGGTTTGTGCCACTCGCCTCCCAGCCTCGGTGAGTGAGACCCCGGGGAGGCGGATCTGCCCGCTGGGATGGGGGGGCAGAGATGGGGTCTGGCGGGGGGTCCCCTGTGTGGGGGGTGGTATTCAGGGGGGGAAAGGGGGACAACTGTACCCTGAAGTCCGGGGCGTGCCCGGTATGCAGCTGAACCCCCCCCGCCCCCCTTTGCTTCTCCCGGCCGGGACACGTGGGGGGGGAGAGCGCTTGTTGGGGGGGGAGGGGGCGCCAGGGAGCTAGCCGGTCACGCTGGCAGGGGGCACTGTGCCCCTTGTGTGGTCAGAACAGGGCCAGGGGCGGCGGGAGATGGGGGGGGCGTGGGCGGCGGGAGACCGGGGGGGGGCCTGCGGGCGGCGGGAGACCGGGGGGGGCCGTGGGCGGCGGGAGACCAGGGGGGCCCACAAACAATCAGCGTATGGGGCCCCAAAATTTCTGTCGCCAGCCCTGGGGGTGTTGGGCGGGAGGAGAACCTGGAGTTTTGGGGGGGAAGGTCAGTGGGATGTGTGGGGGGGTGTTGAACTGTCTCTGCACAGCAAGGAAATCCCCGGGCATGGGAAGTGGCGGGTGGGAGGGGAGTTAATTGGATCCCTGTTGGTGCCACTCGCCTCTCACCCCCCAATACAAATTCTCTCCAGTTCCCCCCTTATCTCCCACGTGATAGGGCCTGGGGGAATCTTGACGTGACACTAAGTAAATCCTGTTCTGAAACCTCCACAACTCCACTTCTCACCCTGCCAGGCTGCAGAATGATGCCCATGCTTCCCTCCAGTTCATCCCAACTTCCCACGCAACACGGGAGAGAAATGGCTGCAGTGGAGCCAATTCAGGTAGGGATTATCGGGGGGGGGTTGCTGGTGGGTTCCTGCAGGAGGGAGAGGAACAGAAAATACACCAGAGGTGGGAAGGTTTTGCACAGTCTGGTTTGGAGGTTGGAGCAGGGCAGGAAATGCAGAGGGTGAGAAAGGGAGGAGGACAGGGTGTGACAAACCTGCTGGGAGTTGTCTAATAAGTGGCCTAGATTCTAGGAACAGACCTATGAGGTTCGGAGGATGAAATGCCCTCATTTATTGAACAGAAAATAACCCACCGACAGGGGCTAGGAAAACTGACAAGACTCCCACTGCTGGAGCCTGATCTGACTAACCAGCAGCTGCTGTGAGATAGGAAGGGGGCACCCACCAGTCAGGCTTAGGGGAGATTCCCCTCCCTTCATATTCATCTCTTCACAATGAGGAGGGTGTTGGGCTTCCTACCAGGGAGCTTTCCTGGGACCCAGCTGGGGGCTCCATCTCCTGTATCAGTCTGTGGCTAGTAGGTGTGTGATGGATCTACTGGAAGAGAGGAGGGGCTCTCTCTTTGTCCCCTCACACTGGTGTTTCCAGGATTCTCTCAGTGGTCTGGGGGTGGGACTGTGTTGACTGCATTCTATTCAAAGCTTCAATTTGATTGAAAGTGTGAGTGTGGCAGCAGGTACTGAATGTTGGACTCTTGTTTCAGGGGCCAGTGACCTTCGAGGAGGTGGCTGTGTATTTCACCAGGGAAGAGTGGGCTCTGCTGGACCCCACTCAGAGAGCCCTCTACAGGGTTGTCATGCAGGAGAACTATGAGAATGTGACCTTGCTGGGTAAGTATTTCCGTCCCCTCGGTTATTAGCAGCTGTGGAGTTTCTAAAGAACCTGAGCAGTAATAACTTTGTTAGTCATAGAAGATTTGACAAGTTTCCTTGTGCCCCCTTTTTGTTTCATTCCCACCCACTAGAATAATTTTTGGACATGTGCCTTTTTGATGCCATCAGTCATTTTAAAATTGCATTTAATGTATCCTTATTGGCTACATTAATAAGTAAATTAGTAACTAGTAAAGAAAGCAAGGAATACTTGTAGCACCTTAGAGACTAACAGAAAGAAAGGACCTAATCACATCAGCCATACCATCAGAGGCTCATTCACCTGCACATCAACCAATGTGATCTATGCCATTCTGTGCCAGCATTGCCCCTCTGCTATGTATATTGGCCAAACCGGCCAGTCTCTATGCAAAAGAATAAATGGACACAAATCTGACATCAGGAATCATAACATTCAAAAACAAGTAGAAGAACACTTCAATCTTCCTGGCCATTTCATTAAAGATTTCATGGTTTCAGTTTTGAAACAGAAAAACTTCCAAAACAGACTCCAACGAGAAACTGAGGAACTGGAATTAATTTTCAAATTGGATACTATTAACCAGGGGCTTAACAGAAGTTCAGATTGGTTCTCTCATTACAGTAATTAATTGCATTTCCTGAGTTACTGACAACAGATCTCCATTTCATGTAGATGGTCCATCCTAGTGATAATGGACCATCTACATTTAACATAGAATTGGTATGCTAATCTACAATTTTTTTTCTTTTCTTTTTCTTTCTGTGGGCTTGTCCTCACTGGGGGTGGGGGATCGATGGCAGATACCCTACTTCAGCTGCATGAATCACATAGCTGAAGTTTGCGTATCTGCTGCCGACTTACCTGCCATCCTAACAACGGCGGCGGTCAGTGGCACACTCCCCCGTTGACTCCATCTTGCGCCTCCCGGCAAGCTGGACTTCCAGAGTTGACGAAGGAGCCTGGGGCGATCGATTTATTGTGTCTTAACAAGACGCAATAAATCGATCGCCAGAAGATCGAACCCGCACCTCGGAGTGAAGACCAGCCCTGTGTGTATAAATGCATTTTATTTCTGTTCCATTCTATGCATCCGATGAAGTGGGCTATAGCTCATGAAAGCTTATGCTGAAATAAACTAGTTAGTCTCTAGGGTGCTACAAGTATTCCTCACTTTCTTTATGGATACAGACTAACACGGCTGCTATTCTTGAATTAGTAACTAGAGATTTCATGCCTTTTCCTCATTAGAAGAGTAAAATATGCCACCTGTAGAATTCTAACTTGAGTAAATAGGTGGATGACTCATGCATGGTTTGTGAGACAGTCAGGTGAGCTCCTCTTTGATAGGAGAGCTTATAATGTTGCCATTCAGGACCCCATGGGTGAAGGGAGAACAGAACTGTGGGAGGGGAGGAGAAGGGGTGAGTAGATATTTCTGGGGTTCCAGGACATGGGGAGAGTGTGTGCAGGATTAGAGCTAAGAAGCAGCAAATAGGGATGAGGTAGTGAGAGACAAGGAGAGAACACAAGAAGCTACCAAGGTGCTGGGAAGTGGTGCTTGCTGAGAGTAATTGGAAGAAGAGAAGGGGAGTGTGGAGGAAGGGCACCCAGGAAGTAGACCTGTCCCTCCCACTGATCCACCAAGAAGTTTGGGGATCTAGAGCTGTGGGGGATCCCAGACCTTTAACCCTGAATCCCTGCCAAAGCCTTATTTCTGTAGAGCCTGCACTCCCGTTTTATTTCTGTTCAGTTTCACTTCATTACACATTTTCCCCCCCAAATATTATTATTTGAACTCTTGACCTTCCTCTCCCACTCATTACCCCTCCCTATGTAATCTCCCCATCTCTATGCACGGTGACGCTGGCCACCAATCCTGAGTCCTTGCTGCACTCCTCCCTCCCACAGCATGGCCACTACCCAGGCACAAATGGACTCTTTGTTGATGATGTCACAGGGGGATAGTGTACCCTGTACAAATTTTTACACCTACGAATTGAAGTAAAACTTGCCCTTGTACATGGCTACTCAAAGTTAATTGAGAAGATGAATTTTGGTGAAACACACAGCAACTTGATTTAATACAGACAATTGTATTTGAAATCATAAGCAAGAATCAATACACAGAAGGATTAAACTAAGATAAGTATAGTAAAGAGGGTCTTACACTGTGCATATTTACAAGTTATGGACACCATTAGAAACAAAGATCAAGGGACAAGGGAGCGCATCAGAAGGGAGGTCCTGCTTCAGTTTACACTGTCTCTGAAACCAGACAAAATGAAAAAATGGTAACTATGAGAGGTAATTTATCTGAATCCTTATAGTAATAGGATGGCTCTATACCATATCTGTTCTTTTACTCTTTTTACAATAATGTCAATAGCTGCCCCAACCCATATATGGCCTTTGGGAAGTCACTAATTAATCATCAAGCATTAATAGTCATGATTTACATCACTTATTAATAATTCCAATATATGAATGTGGTCCAACTGCTGAGATAATGCATAGTAACCTAATTGCTGAAGCCCGCCCCAAACTTCCTTCTTTCAGAATCCTGTGGTGTATTGACCTGTTTGTGGTTAGTCATTAGTTTCTCAAAATGTGGGTGCAAAATGGCTGACCTGGTATTCCTTAGGCCTATTCAGGTAAATCCCAAACAGTAGCATAACTACTCCCACAAAGCCTCGACCTAATATGAGGTTCTTAACAGTAGCAAGCTATGAGGCTATGTCTGTTACCGCGGTAAGTCAACCTATGCTATGCAACTCCAGCTATGCAAGTAACGTAGCTGGTGTGAATGTACCTTAGGTCAAGTTACTGCAGGGTGTACAGTGCGGGCAGTCAACGGGAATGCATCAGGCTTAGAGTCAGGTAGAGCACAGGGATTGACTGCAGAGCAATCTGCAGTTGCTTTAATGGGTCTTTACTAGAATTGCTAAATCAGCCACCAGTGGATCGATCTCCGAGCATCAGTTCCAGCTGTAGTGTGGACCTGCCCTTAATAACCCATTCATCTCCTTGCCCCTCCATGCATATTCCAAGCTAATAAGCAATATTCTGATCATGACATTTTACCTCTAGAGAGTATAAAATTGCCCACAATACATGTGACTAGATCCTAGATCATAAAATCAGGTAGGGTCAACAAGAGTGAGAGTTTGGAGAGTCTTATCCCCCCTCTTCCCATCCGCAGCACCCACAAGCTGTCTTCCCTCCAGGCTCCTTTCATCTTTCTGCTTGTCTGTCCTGAGGTTGTGTGGCCCAGTTCTTGTTTCTTACATTTTCCTTTTCTGGAAGAATTAGAGGCTGTGGCTCCTGAATTTTAGTGTTTAATTCCCCAGCCTTCTCCACACATTAGGGGAGTTTAATTCTCCCTCCCATTACACCTGAGTCACTAAGTTTCCTAATTCCCCAAAATGTGCTTTTGTGATGTTACAGTTCTGAGCTATCTAAGCCTTTGGCCTGCCTCCAGGGTGCTCAAGGAATGTCCTCTCGGGTGTCAGGCCTCTATCCAGCCCCTCTCTATGGTTAGAGACCCACAGGCTGCTCCTTTTTGACCAGGGTTTGAGGATTGCAGCTTGCCCACTGTGTTCACTGGACTAACTTCAAGTTCCTGTGCTTTGCTTTCTCTCCGAGACCTGTGAGCAGAGTCTATATGATAGAGGTGGGAGTTTGTGATACAGTAACTCCTCACTTAGTCATATCCGTTAATGTTGTTACATTGCTGATCAAACAGGGAACATGCTCATTTAAAGCAATTGTGCAATGCTCCCTTGTAACATTGTTTGGCAGCCTCCTGCTTTGTCCCCTGCTTGCAGGAAGAGCAGCCCATGTCAGCTGGCTGCTGGGGGCTTGTAACCAGGGTGGACTGGCAGCCCCCCATCAGCTCCCTGCTCCCCTAAGTTTCCTGTGTAGTAGCTGCCCAGCAGGCTATCAGTTGCAAGCAATTCAGCTGTCCCTCCCCCCGACTGCCATGTGCTGCTCCTGCCCTCTGCCTTGGAGCTGCTCCCAGGAGCCTCCTGCTTGCTGTGTATGGGGGGAAGGGAGAGGCTACTTTCAGGGTGTCCCCCTCCCTCCTGCTCCTTCATCCCGCTTTCCCCTTCTCCATGTATAGCAAGGTGGGGACAAGGACGGAGAGCAACAGAGAGAGTTTGGGGCAGCAGCTGCTGTCTCAACTTCCTGATCCACTTCAAAAGGCAATGCTATAAGAGTGGGTCAGTTTACTTAAAGGGGCAGTGTGCATCTCTTTCTCCCACACACAAGGTGTGGGTCTGTTTCTCTCTGTGTTGCCTAGTTGAGTGTGAGAGGCTACATTAACAACAATATGTTAACCCTTGAGAGTTCAGCTGAGTTCTAGTTCATCATGTAGTAGCAAGGCATTCCCTGGGAAATACCCCCGCCCTCTTCCACCCAACCAAGCTTCACAATCATCATTGCTGTGAACAGTATTAAATTGTTTGTTTAAAACACATACTGTGTGTGTATATATAATAGTATAGGGGTTTTTTTGGTCTGGTGAAAAAATATTTCCTGGAACCTAATCCCCCCATTTACATTAATCCATATGGGGAAATTGGATTCACTTAACATCATTTTGCTTAGTCTTATTTTTCAGGAACTTAACTACAACATGGAGGAGTTACAGTACTTCTATGATGCCGATACACAACTGTTTTCCTCTGGTATTGCTATGATTAGAAAGAGCAGGAAACATGAGGTGTTCTGTGATGTAGCTGTCATGGGGTGATATGAATGGGTCATTAAGACTGGCTAGGACCAACCTACACCAGTGGGACACCCAACAGAAACAAGGGATTAATTGTCACCAGACCATGGGAGAATCTCCGATTGGCTGAGTGAAGCAGAGATGGATGTGCTATATTTTTGGGAGGAGGAAGAACTGGGCTCACAGATGCAGGGAGCTCTACCAGAGTGAAGACAAATGGACAGGCACAGTGAAAGGAAACCAAACTGTTTTCTAGAGCAGCATAGCTCAAGGGCATTGGCTAGTATGAATTATAGTCTCATCTTTGCTTTTCTGTGCTAATCTAAGGACTTTCCAATGCTGTGTTTTGGTTGACTATTCCTGATGTGTTTTAAAAGTCTGCCCCATGTCACAGCAAAAACTTGCTCTGTGCATTGAATGAGGATCAATCTCTGAACAGGAGTGTCATTCAGCTGGACCTGCTGGCAGATCTCATAGGTTTACATAGGAGTGGTGAAGACAGAGGCTTAGTGTCAGGTGTTGAAGCTACATGGTCTATGCTTGTGGAAGAGTGGGATCCATTGGGGGTTTAGTGCACTCAAGGGGCATCTCCTAATGATCGGCTTAAAGGCAGGGTATTGCACAGACCCTCTGGATCCATGACAGTGTCACTGTCCCTTATGGGGAAAAGATATAAAACCAGAAACTGACACATCCAAGAGCAGGTGCAAGTGCTGTCCACTCTGCAGCATGATGAGGAAGCCCCGTGTCCCACTGCCAAGTGTCCCACCTCCCCAGGGAAAACTCCACAGTGGTTTTTCTGAGCCCAGACTTGTATGAGGAGGGAAGAAAGTGGCAGCAGGTCTCAACAGCAGCCATCACCCAGCCTCTGCGCTGTGCCATGAGGTAGGTATCTCCAGGCAGAACTCTGGGGGGTTGTGACTCTGCATTCCCCACCCACCCTCTGTTCAGCAGTTCTGGATATGAAGAGTGTGACAATGCTGTTCCTGGGGGGACCCAACTGCGAGTGCCAAGTCAGGACAAATTGCTTCCAATAGGGCAATTAGATCCCAAAGCTGGGCTTTCTCCACCCCTATGGCAAACCAAACCAGCCAAACAGAAAAGACTTTGGTTTGGCCCCCCTGGCTAGCCACAAGTCACACAAGCAATTCCCTTAGACACTCCAGTTTCCCAGTATCACCACCAGCAGCCACCTGTCCTGGGGACCAAGGGTTATGAAAACCAGTACCCCAATAAAAAAGAGCGGTTCTCCCAATTCCAAAGAATTAGGCCCCAGACTCAGGTCAATGTACAGATCAGATCTTACCCACAAATCACACTGTTGCCAATCCTTTAGAAGCTAAAATCTAAAGGTTTATCTATAGCAGGAAAAAGATATAGGTGAGAGTTAGCAATGGTTACAAGAAATCAATCACATGCAGTAATGGCAAAGTTCTTGGTTTAGGCTTGTATCAGTGATACAATAAACTGCAGATTCAAATCAAAGTCTCTGGAATACATCCACAACATGTATGGGTCATTCAGTCCTTTGTTCCAAGCTTCTCTGTGTAGCAAAGTCCCATCCAGAGGTAGGAGGAAGACTGAAGAAAGATGAAAACTGAAGACAAGATGGAGGGGCTGCAGCAGCATTTTTATAGTTTTCCCCAGGTGCAAGAACCTCTTTGTTTCTGCTGTGAAAAGTCCAGCCCCATGGAGTTCTGGAGTCACATGAGTACATCACATGGCCATGCATGACTAAGGATTTTCAGGTGGCAGCCATTAACCACCTTGCATGTCCTCTGACAGACTTCTCATGTGGATTGTAGCATCCCAAGTTCCCAAAGGCTTCATTGTATAGCTGATGGTTCTTAATGGGACATCATGCAGGCCAGGTGGAGCTACCAGCAACTTGTCTGGGATTTCACCCAGAAACAAAACAGAAGTTTGAAATACAGACACTATGTAGCCAACATTCATAATTTCAACTACAAAAATGATGCACACATACAGATAGTATAATCATAATCAGCAAACCATAACCTGGTCATAGACACCTTATATGACCCCCTTTACGTGAGATTTGGTACCCCTACAGGACCTTGGTTGCACCAATGATCTATATGATCCCAGACAATCTCAGTAACATGAGAAAGGGTGATTCCAGAAATGAAGAGTCATTTCGGGGGGAGGGGGGAAATGCAGTATTCGCAGTGATTTCCAGAAAACACTGGCCCTAGTCATAACATTAATTACAGTAGTCTCAAGATATATACATGTGTTGATCAGATCTTTCATTCTGCTTTCACATAGTTCACTCTGCTGGTGCTTTCTACTTCCCCCATTCTGTGTCTGTCTTGTCTATTTAGATTGTAAATTCTTCAGGACATGGGCCATCTACTATTCTGGGTTTGTTCTGTGCCTAGCACAAAGGGGACCCATGTTTAGTTGGCCCTTAGGCACTAAGGTAATGAATATGATTTATAATATGTGGCAAATTGCTGGCCACTATTATGATGAGTCCCATGATTTCTCTTGTGGGGGTTCAGGGAGCCATTTCTTGCCCCTGAACAGGATATTAACTGCCCCACTAGTATCCTAGAGGAGGAGGAGTGGAGAGGGAGGGACCCAGACCCGCCCTCTCCTCCGGGTCCCAGCCCAGAGGCCCTGATTATAGCAGTAAACCACCAGAATTAGCTATTCTTTCCCTTGGGCTACTTCCCTTTCCTATCCTTCAGCTTGTGGGGCTTCCTGCCCTCTCTTTACACAAGCCAGATTTCTCTTTAGGGTCTGGGTGGTCTTGGTTCCAAACTCTCCTCCAAACTACTCTCTGCTCCAACTCCTTCCAACTGCCAGATTGAAGCAGGGCTTTTTATATTGTGAATGGCTCCAGGTGCTCCAACCAACTTCTAGAAAACTTGCTTCCCACAAAAGGAATAAAGCTTCCTTCTAACACTCTCCTCCTGCCCATTGGCCATGCTGTATCACAAATAATAATAACTCTCCCGCCACTCTGAGCCACAGAAGCTGGTGTTGGGATGTTTCTACTTCAAAATGAGCTGGGGTTAAAACCATGGAATATTCCTTGTGATAAGTATCCCAGAAATTCCATGAACCTTCCTTGTTTCCTTTGCCTTCAGCAGGGTTTCCTGTTTCCAGACCTGATGTGATCTCACAGCTGGAACGAGGAGAAGAGCCGTGGATCTCAGACTTGTACAGATCTGAGAAAAAAGTGCTCCCAAGAGCTGCCTGCACAGGTGGGAAATTGGTTAAACCATGTCAAAAACTGTCTATGTATTCAGAAAACAATTGGGATGCCCTCCAAAGACCCTGTGAGTGCTCCAAGTTCAGGATTGTTCCCTGCAGATGTGGAATCATTAGGCAGATGTCACTCATGGCCTCCCACCTATCCTGACTGACAGTTGACAGCAGGTCCCTTCCCAATCTCACTTTCCCCTGAGAGTTCTGATGAGATGCACAGCCAGAACTGATCCCTTCCTCTCTCTCCTCTGGAGAAGGTTTTGGGGAAAATTAGCTCCTCATAGGTTTGCTCTCTCCCACACATACTTTGGTTTGTTCCATTCCTCTCTCTGAGATTTATTTTCTCTCATGCAGGGAGTGACCTATGTCTGGATTCTCTCTGTCTCCCATCAGTAGATGGGATGGTGAGTGAGAGCAAGGAGACACCCAAGCAGGAAGATCTTGAGCAAGTAGAACCACATGGAACATTATCAAGAAGATCCAAATGGAATGATTCTGGGAGTTGTACGCTCCGAGAGAAACAGTCTGTAAAAGTTTCTGTAAAAGTCTGTAAAACTCAGCACAGGCCAGAGAAAAACTACAGTAGCCACTCAGACCTTATTATACATGAGAGCATCAACTTGGAAGAGACAAATTACACATGCCATGAGTGTGGGAAAAGCTTCAATGTGAACTCTGACCTTCTCACACATCAGAGAATCCACAGGGGACAGAAACCCTACATGTGCTCTGAGTGTGGGAAAAGCTTCACTCAGAGCGCAACCCTTATCAGATATAGGAGAATCCATACAGGCGAGAAACCTTTTGAATGCTCTGAGTGCGGGAAAAGCTTCACTCAGAGCGCAGACCTTATCAGACATAGGAGAATCCATACAGGTGAGAAACCTTTTGAATGCTCTGAGTGCGGGGAAAGCTTCACTCAGAGAGCACACCTTATCAGACATAGGAGAATCCATACAGGTGAGAAACCTTTTGAATGCTCTGAGTGCGGGAAAAGCTTCACTCGGAGCGCACAGCTTATCACACACAGGAAAATCCATACAGGTGAGAAAGGTGAGAAACCTTTTAAATGCTCTGAGTGTGGGAAAAGCTTCACTCGGAGCACACAGCTTATCACACACAGGAAAATCCATACAGGTGAGAAACCTTTTAAATGCTCTGAGTGTGGGAAAAGCTTCACTCGGAGCGCAGACCTTATCAGACATAGGAGAATCCATACAGGTGAGAAACCTCTTGAATGCTCTGAGTGCGGGAAATGCTTCACTCAGAGAGCACACCTTATCAGACATAGGAGAATCCATACAGGTGAGAAACCTTTTGAATGCTCTGAGTGTGGGAAAAGCTTCACTCGGAGCGCACACCTTATCAGACATAGGAGAATCCATACAGGTGAGAAACCTTTTGAATGCTCTGAGTGTGGTAAATGCTTCAGTCAGAGGGTACATCTTATCAGACACAGGAGAATTCATACAGGCGAGAAACCTTATGGATGCTCTGAGTGCGGGAAAAGCTTCAGTCGGAGCTCAAATGTAAAAGGTATTAATTAAATTATTCAGCAATTACTCTTTCACTTACCATGTGAATTTGCTCTTTTTTTATCTACCTGTAAGAAAAATTAAGGTGTTTTTACAAAATAAATATAAACAGTTTTCATCTTATTTTTAAAAAGTAAAACATTGTTGAACTACTGGTCCAAATATATTTGCTATTCTTACTTTAACATAGACAGCCAGTTATGGTAAATTAAAAAATATTCTTTGTATTGTTACTTGTATCTGGATTTCAATAAACAAATATGAAAAAAGTTTAACACAAGTTAATCATATGTGCTCATCAGCACTTAATGAAAAATACGTAATTCACGTGGTTTTTCTAATAGTCAGTGTGATTTTTGGCACTGCATTTCTTCAGCCAATTTTTTGTCATTGGGAGAGTAGGATGATATTCCTGTTTTTAAACAATTGTCAAGATGGGCATCTGTAAGCCGAGATCTGTGTTTTGATTTTATGATCATTTTTGAAAACAGAACTTCACATAGATAAGGGGAAGCATAATAAGATTTTATTTTGTATGCTACACTTTTTTAAAGACAGGAACCTTTTTTTGGTTAACCAGATTCCAAAAGTTTTCATCTGTTGTGCAGGATTTCGGAACAATATCATTTTGAAGGTCCAAAATCTCCAGTTCCACTTCTTCTGTCCTTAACCTGAATGAGACTCGCAATTGATGTAGCCATTTCTGTTACCTCTATTTGGCAAGTAAAAGGACTCACAAGAAAGGCAACTACAGGCTCAGTGATGGTGAACTATTGAAATCTCTTTTCAAATTGTTCCAGAAGTGTTTGAATGTGAATAACAAACGGTGATGGGTTAAAATCATTGTCACATACCATTTTCTTCATACTTGGGAAATGTATGAGATACTTCCTCTTCATATGTGACATCCACAAGATCAGTTTTGCTTTGAATGATTTTACAGGACCTATTATTTGAGCCACATGTTTGTCTTTTCCCTGGAGCTCTAGATTTAATATGTTCAATTTGTCAGTGATGTCGGCAAGAAAAGCCAAGTCCATTAACCAGCTGGTCTTATAGTTGCTCGAAGTTCTGATTTGTTTACTTCAGAAATTCTTTGATCTCTTCAGTTAGTCTTTAAAATGTGCAAGACCTTTACCTTTACTCAGCCATCGTAGTTCTGTGTTTAAGATAAGATCAGATTGTTTATCATCAACATCTTTCAATAGGACCTTAAAAAGTTGGTGTTGCAAAGGTTTCACTCAAATACAGTTAATTATTTTAATAATGACATTCATGACATATTGAAAGGAAAACTTTGACGCACAAAGCTTCTTGGTGGATAATGCACTTATAAGACACAATGTTTGGAAATGAATCCATCATTGCTGGTTCCCTGTAAGTGGTGATCTCAGAGAGCTTGTGTAGTGGCATACTAACTGATATTGCATATGATTTGAATAAATTATAGATGTCCTCACCCTTTGTTCACTCTTTCATAGGCAATACTTTTAGTAAATTTTCTTTTACAATGAAGCTGTATCCGATATATCTGTCAACTCATTGAACTGCAGTGGAAACCAGTCATGTATTTCCAAATCATCCTTTAGCTGAGTTGTCACGTCACTTGAAATTGTATGTATCCTCCTCGTAACTGTGTTGTCTGATAACTGCAAGTCTTGTATTGTTGACAAAAACTTATGCTTGTTAGAAAATCCTTGAATCAGGCAATCAGCACCAGTCAAAAATGCTTCCTGTAAGAATTCACCATCTTGAAAGGATTTTTCTTCTTTGTGAACTGATGAGCAATTTTAAAGAAAGCAAGAGTAGAACTTTTAGACTTTACTTTTCTGGTGAAAACAGATTGCTGGGCAGATAGGAGAAAATGATTCAACTCCAATCAAACCTTTCTCAACACATATTTAAGTGGATGGCTAATCCCAAAAGAGCCGTGATTAGTTTGGCAATAGCGTTCAGCATTATGTTTTTTTTGGCACTGCAACGGTACCACTGCACAATAAGCAAACACATTTCCCTGTATTGTCAATAAAACAAGAGGATTCTTCCCACTCTGCATTGAAATAATACACACTTTGTCTTTTATTTGAGCCACTCATTTTAAGGCAAAATGTTATAAAATAATAACAGTAGTATCAGTGCACTAATGGCCACTCAGCAGCGGGATCTGTAGAAGAAGTTGTAGTATCTGCAGTGGCCACACTGGGGTGACATCACTCACCAAAAGCTGTCACACCGTGCATGCGTAATGATCCACCAGGTTTAGTAGTATCATGTGCACTACTTTTCACACCTTGTCACTAGGCGGGTGCACATAAACGTCCCCGTGGGCACCATGGCACCTGTGGGCACCACGTGGTGGACTACAGCCCTACACATGCTCTGAGGGCGGAAATGCTTCAATCAGAGCTCAAATCTTATCAGACAGAAGAATCCACAGAGCAGAGAAACCTTATGGATGTGCTGAGTGCAGGAAAAGCTTCAATCAGAACTGAAGCCTTTTTAGACATAAGAAAAGCCACACGCGATGGAAGCCCTACACATGCTCTGAGTGCGGAAATGCTTGTTCTAGCTCATTCCTTACCACGCATCAGAGAGTCCACAATGGAGAGACACCCTCAACGTGCTCTGTGTGTGGGAAAAGTTTCAGTCAGAGCTCAAACCTTATTAGACAGCAGAAAATGCACATGAGAGAACTGTAAGAAATGCCTTGATTATTGGGGCTGGCCAAAGATCTTTTTTTTAAAAAAAAAAAATCACATTTGCTAATTTCCACATAGCGACCTTTGCACCCTCTTCACCGTGGTCTCTCAACTTCCCCAAATGAGTTGCCTGCTCCTGCTTTTTGCAACTCACCCTTCTTTGTGCTCTGTCCTGTGATTTTCTCTATCAACTCCTTTCCTTTTGATTCATGGGAGTGTGTGTCCCCCAGCACTGTTCCCTCTAAGCTTTGCATGTGTGAGCATGAACAAAGATCCTAAACCCCCGCACACATGGTGAAACACAGCGTGCACAAAAAAATCAGACCCAGGCTGAAATATCATTTATGGGCACTCAAATTTGAACTCTGTTTTTGCATAGAAGATATTTTTGTGCAAAAGGCCTGTCAGAAATGAGAGGGAACATTGCCCACCAGCCAGGAATGTTCCCCTGCTCCAGATAGGGGAGAGAGATTTGATCCCAACAAGCTACACTGAGACAAAAAACTACCTGGGCCTTGCATCCACTAGGACTGTACATGGCATTGGCTTCCCAAGTTAGTGATCTTGGTGTAAAAAGACAATTATAGTTGCAATGCAGATGTAGTCCTGGTGCAGTGGTTGGCATTAGCTTTCCCCTCCACCTGACCTACACTCCATCACTTTTCCTAGTCTAAACAAACCCTAATCATCATGGTGATACTGTTCCCCCATTTCACAGCAATTGTTAGTCATCAAGGTCCCCCATTTAGAAACAAATTGTTTCATTCTCAGTTGGTCTGAAGTTGCTCCAGGTTGTGCTGGAGAGCAGATATTTTTACTACCATTTCCCCCACTTAAAATATATTGAACATCACAAAGAGCAGGAACAGGGCATGGATGGGGAAAATGTCATTTCCCCTCTGTAACAGCAGAAGAAGATAAGGTAAGTCCTCAGATTTCCTTATTCCCCATCATCATCCCAGTCCCCCTGTTGTCCAGTTGGTTAGGTCAATATTTTCCCTAACGGGCTGGGAAGAGTATTCCTCAGTAGTAATCATTCCTGTGGCTCTTCTCTGAACCCTCTGCAGTGTATCAGGGAAAACAACCCAGTCAACCAAAACATGCTGTCCTGACTGATGTAACAATCTGTTACCTTCCAATGCTGAATATCAGTCAGATCATTCTATTCACCCAAGAGTTCAATTTTAAGGGCTTATTGTCTAGTTCCAATTAAATCCTGTGTAACAGCATCATTGTTAACTCATCACTTGGTCACATCACATTTACAGGTTTGCAAAGTTGGCAGGTCTCAGTCTTTCCTCCCACACCAACATGAAAAAAAAACAGTGACAGAAAATGCCCCAAAGTCCCTCTGCTGCCTTGCCTACCAGAGTGGGGAAAATACAGGAGGGGAAGCACTTTCCTCTCTCTCCTCCTGACCCTGAGGAACATTTCTGTCTGTCCTTGAGATCTGCCACAGGGACAAGGGTTGAGGATTCATATGACAAGTTATGGTTTCATTGGTTTGTCCATTCCTTTACTCTTTCATTAGTAACAAGGGTGCACGAGCTCAAAGTAACCCAGCTCTGACTTTCACATTGGAGGCGATTTCCAGGCTCAAAATCTTTCTAACTGAGCAAGTTGAATGTGGAGTCATTGAGCCCCAGGATGCCTTTCTTCCAACAAAGATTTGTAGAGTCTATCACATGAACTGGGTAGGTCTTCCCCTGGGAAGTGTCTGTCCAGTGGCAGCACCCAGTGCACACTCTCCATTTCTGAACTTATCATCAGTCTAGAGGCCACTGTACCTAGCGAGGGGGGAGGATCCCTTTGGTCTGGCTCCAGGCTGAGCAAGCTCCTGGAGCCAGAGCCTGGCAAGTCTGAGTCAGCTGGCCTGGGTCACCTGTGGGTTTTTAAATGTGTGAAAGGAGCTGAGGCAATGGAGGAGCCTTCTGGGGATGCAGATCTGAGGCTCTGGGAGAGAAAGATTTTCTGAGAAAACAGAGCACTGTAAACCATCCAGGCACCCCCTAAATCAGGGCCCTGTTCCAGCCCTGAGACTGGGCTACCAGGAACCCTCCCACAGAGCAGGGTGCCCACAGATTACAGCCTGAAAATAGGCCTGTGAAACTAACTCCTGCTCTCCCAGTCATGGCTTCCCCTAGACCAAATGATATCCCAGCCAAGAAGGGTCTTTGGTGCCACCCCACCTCCATATGTTAAACGTTTCAATACCTTATTTTGTATTGCATATGTATCTCATTTCATTATTACAATGCACAATTTGGATGCATGATTTTCTGTCGTATAAGAATAAATTTGCATGCTAGGACCTGTAAATTTGTATTTATTCATGCCATGTATAAGCAAATAAAAATTTATTTCCTTTAAACATATAGAAACTTTTTAATTTGAACAGTAACTGAAATGTACTAACATCTAGAAATTGAACTGTCACCAAAACAGGGTGGAGCTGTATTAAATAGTGTTACAGGAAGAGACAGTGTTAGAATGTTAACCCTAGAGGCCTTTAGTTCAAAGGTCGCTTTTCTCCTCATGAACTGAAGTGCAGCATTAGAGCGATCCAAAGACTGGTCAATGACATTGTCAAGTGATGAAATAACAAGCGATGTCAGTCTCTCATTGTCCATCGGGGATTGGAGATGTTTTATTGAGACTAAGCTTCAAGATGAAAAGCAGCAGGCAAAACAAAAGGTTTATGTAGCTGCCAAAGTAGCTCATTTGGGAGAGCATTAGACTGAAGATCTGGAGGTCCCTGATTCAATCCCAGGCTTTGGCATGCTCTTCTATCCCTTTCTGTGCAGGAGTGGACTGTTCTCTGGAATTGCAGCAGTGCCTTTACCTGACCCAAGTCACTCATTTTCGGTGCTGCTGGAGGAAAAGACAGTGTGGGCTTCCGCACCTGCTTGGCTCACCTCACCTTTCTTACTCCTCTTGCTCTTCCTCAGCCAGGGAAAGGAAAAGCAGCTCTCCTTCAAGCTAAACTCACAAGGGCAATGTAACGATGACTTCCTTAGCACTGGCTCCAGATCTTTGCTCCAGTTGACCCATTGAAGGGCTGCCACCACTTTCTCCAGGTTTCTACCGGTGTGTGCCAGAGTGAGCACCAGCCAAGTGGATGGAATGGGAAGGGGGCAGAGCACTGTGACAGTGTTTCTGTAGTGTAGTGGTTATCATATTTGCCTAACCTGTGAAAGGCCCCTGGATCAGAACCAGGCAGAAATATAATGTCTTACATTTCCCCAGCTCCCTTAGCTATCCAGCAAGACTCTCCTCCTTCTGCCACTGGCCTGTTCTTGGGATAATCACAACCCCTATCAGACAGAGGGTGGTACAATGAGTTGAGAAACACCTTGGCATCAACTGGGGAAAACTAGAGGATTTAGACCAGTCACCTCTTGGAGCCATGTAGCTTGGCCTCCTCTGCCCTTGGCGGTTGGCCCACAGAGGCCAGCTCTTCCTGCTGGTCTCATGTGCATGACTTACCAAAGGATAAAGTGAGGTGGGAATGGGGTAAAAGAGGAAGGTGATGCATGGAGAGAAAAAAGGACCCTGAAAATCTCAGGTCCTCAGGGAAAACCCAACTGCTGCTACCGGGAAAACTGCAGTGTTGAGAGATCTTCATGGGAAAAGGACTGTGTGAACTGTCAAGGTGGGGAATGAATAACAATCTGCAACTAGATCCACCTCATTAACCACCCACACAGGCTAATCATGCTGCCAATAGAAGGAAAACTGGGGGCGATTCTTTGCAATTCAGCCATAGAAACAGTGACCCAATTACACCTCAGTGAATGTGCTGGACTTTTCAGACAGGTGGAAATAACAGATCCTGGAAATACCTGGAGCTCCCAATACCACTTCTGGACTTTTCAGGAAGGCCACCCCCCTTCTACCCCCAGGGTTAGGTGTTGAGCTACTCACAGCACCTTCCCCCACCAATACCTTCCAGCAGGGGTGACAGCACCACCCACCCAATGCAGGGGAGAGGGCTGAGTGTAGCTCTGCACCCTGAATCCAGGGCATGCACGCTCTTTACCCCAGACATAGAATCTGGCCTTGCTGCAAAGTGACCCCTAAGAACCAGCAACCCCCAGGACAGCAGGATTGATCCTCAGAGCAGGGAATGTGTCCCCCATGCTGCTGTTAGGTCACTGGATGCTCTGGAGACAGGAGGGATCTGAGTGCAAACACAGCCCATGTCGGGACGTAGCTCAGTGGTAGAGCGCATGCTTTGCATGTATGAGGCCTTGGATTCAATCCCCAACATCTCCAAGTTCTCTTCTCACCCTGCTGCTTTGCTCA
>JAVMKO010000047.1:0-10000 GCA_032164245.1 Sternotherus odoratus
CACAGGGAATCAAATCCCCCTGGAGAAAAACTCCAGAAGCCCAAGCCCAGGAGTGTCAGAGAAGGGAATCACTGTTTGCCTTAAGCTGTGGGTGAGGGAAACCTGCAGGTCCTTAGATCCTCCAACCTCTGATAGAACCATTTGTGGGGAAGGTCTGGGGAAGCCACGGAGGACAAGGAGAAGGGGAAAGGGCTTGCAGCTGTTGTGCAAGCATCATGCTCCCAGCAGAAGGATCTGGGGGATTCAACACTTTGGCTGCTTATTGAGGACACAGAACTCACAAGATGGCAAAGCTCAGAGCCCCATTACATAGAGTCCGGACGCGATCAGCTCACACTGAGGAAGAGCAACACCCCTCCCTGGGTCTCTTTGCCAGAGCTCCTATCCGCTCAGTGTCCTTCCTTGCAAAGTGTCCAGGCAGACTCCTGAGAGGGTTGCGATGGGGTAAATGAATTCAGGGGAGGATTGTTTCTAGTGGGTTTTCTTTGTGCTGCTCTGTGATCCTGCTGGAGGAAGCATCATTTGAGTTTGTTTCAGTACCTTGGGTTGGGTGCAGGTTGTGACCCTGAGCACGGGGGTTCCTGCACTCTCTGATCTTAGTCTCCTAGGGAATGGACAAAGGAACAGCTTCTGAAACTGGATAGAAAGTAGCCGAAGAAAGTGTAGTCCAGGTGAGAAGAAAAATGGATTCATCAATTCCCTGGTGGTCTAGTGGTTAGGATTTGGCACTCTCACTGCCAAGGCCTGGGTTCAATTCCCGGTCAGGGAACAGCCCCTCTACAGTTTTTTTAAAAAAACCTTCTTCACTTGCAATTTAAACAAATCCATTGTTTTTCCTCATTCCCCCAACTTCTACATGATGTTGAGAAGCATTTTGGAAACCAGATGAAAATCAAAGCTTCCCACTGACTAGTAACAGAATGTGCTCATGTTCCCACTGTGCACCTCAAAGTCCAGGCTGCCTGACCTTTTACACAAATAGACATGGGCAAAGTATTTCCCCCCTTGCTAGCTAGGCTAACCAACATTGTAATAATAACAATAGACATTCAGGTTGACCCAAGATGAAAACTGGGCAAAAATTTAGGTGTATAACTGGGAGCTAAAAATCGAGCTCTAATGGTGGGTGTGAGATCTTGTGACAATTCTGACTAATGATGTGTCTGGAACCTCTAAGAAACGTCTCAACCTTCAGCATTTGGAAGGACCTGATAAAAAGACTTCTCTCTTGTTGAGCTTCACTTCCACCATAGTTGACAGGATTTGAACCTATGCAGAGAAGCCCCAAGAGATTTCATGTCTAGCACCTTAACCACTTGGCCACAACTAGTTGCTTGGAAAGCTTTTGTCATTACACTCTACTTTTGTTCTCACTGAGTGATCATTTCCAATTATTTCCTCAGACCAGCTTCCACCACACACTCACTGCTGTGCCATTGTCTAAGTGTGTCCATGGCTGAACAGCAAGAATTCCTGTTCATTTCCCTTGTGGCTGGACCATGAGGAGAGTGTGTTTGTGGTTAATGATGTTGCTGTATGTCACGGGTGGGCAAACTACGGCCTGCAGGCCCCAGGGCCGGACTTCAAGGGGGGCCGGACTTCAGGGGGGCCCGGTACAGCTGAGAGTCATGGGGGTCATGGGGGTCATGGGGGTCAAGGGACAGAGTCATGGGGGTCAAGGGACAGTCATGGGGGTCAAGGGGTCAAGGGTCATGGGGGTCAAGGGACAGAGTCATGGGGGTCAAGGGCCAGTCATGGGGGTCAAGGGGTCAAGGGTCATGGGGGTCAAGGGACAGAGTCATGGGGGTCAAGGGAAAGCTCTAGGTTGGGGTCCTAGAACTTAACACTCTGGCTGGAGATTCCTGGGGGTTGACCGGCTGGTTGTTTCTCATGCTTCACCTGCTGGCCACAACTGTGGTCCCTGCAGCTGCCACGCTCTTCCTCTTGCCCACATGGCTCTTGAAGAAAGGGGAGCCAGGGCCAGGCTGAATCAGAACCAGATGGATCAAAAGCAATCTGCAGTGTACATCACTTGCCCTGTGGGAAGGAAAAGAAGTAACTGTGGTTCACCCAGATAAAGGGAAATCAGGACATCAAGCTCCAAAGGTTTTCAACAAATTAATTTACTGTTAGAAGGCCCCACTGAGATTTGAACTCAGATCACAGGATTCAGAGTCCTGAGTGCTGACCATTACACCATGGGACCTGCTGGGGGAAAGTTTCCCTGGACACCCATGTCTCTCAGCTGGCTGGCTTGCAAACAACTTTTATTGCTTCTTACCAGTGGCTTCCTCTCACAGAACACTCTCTCCTCCTCCATCTACTATAGTCCTGCTCTACCATATCTGGGGGTCCTGCTCTCAGTCCCCCCATCCCCCTGCTTTGGCTCTGTTCACTGCAGGTCTCAGGAATGTCTGGGGAGGCTGCCCCGCCCTTCACTCGGTGTCCTACTCATCTCAGCCAGCTGTAGACTCATCTCCTGGAGCTCAGCTAGCTGTCACATCATCTGGTCATTCAGTCACCCGCTGACATGCTCCCCTGCCTGGATGGTCTGGTGGAAAACCCACAGGACACTGCAGGACTTGGCACTGTTGGTTTATTAAAGGTTGTGGTGTTTGTTTGACCCCCCAGAACAAAGCTACCAACTCCTCCCTCACTGACTCCCACCAATCCCCCTGGTTGCCGTAGAACCTTCTGATGCTTTCCTGTTCTGCCAACACCATCAGGACTCGCTGCCTCGCTCCTTTATCTTGCAGACTCTGGATGTTCAGCTTCCAGTATCCTCTGGCCTTGGTCAGGGAATTGAGGCACATGGTGAGATCTGCATGATCCGAACAGTCCATTGGCACTACCCTGCACTGGGCTGTCAACGTGCTCTCCTTCACCAAAATCCTTCACATTAATCCAGTTAATTCGACTCCTGGTGTAGTTGTACCCCATTTGTGGCTGGTGCCAACTTAGGTGAGAGGAATAGGAGGCTACCACCCACTCTCCAAAGGTACCACTACAGGTCCACACACCTGACCCAGGTAATGCTCATTGTAAAAACCTTTTCTCTGATGATCAAGAAAACAGGACCAGTGGTCCTCAGGCTGGCTGGCACAATTAAAATCCCCCCCAACACCAAATCTGTGATGTCCCCAGGAAAGGAGCCAATTCCTTCCATTCATCTTTCCTTTCACACCTTACCTGGGGACCATTAACACTAATACCAGGGTAACCAGTGCCACAGAGCACAAAGTCCAGCAGTAATGCCCTCCCTAGTCAGAGCTCCACCCACTTTTGGTCCTTTCATGGTAAATGTGAAGAGTAACAGGGGGATGCAAGTACCTACTGGCACCAGGGAAAGTTAGTGCCTGAGCTCCTGCTAGGGACCTTAAAATCAGGGTCTTGGCCTGAGGGAAAGGTGCCACAATGTTTTCAGAGAACAATCCCATCATACACAATGATAGATGAAAGGGCTTGCCAAAGCCCGGGATTGAACCAGGGACCTTCAGATCTTCAGTCTAATGCTCACCTAACTGAGGTACTTTGGCAGATGCAGTGGAGGGTTTTGGGCTGCTGTTTCTCTGTCTGGGATGTTTTGTCACCCATGGCCCACCAAAAGAACATCCCTGTGAGCGGCCTATGAAGACAAGAATTGCTTCTGCCTGCCTTGCTCAGTGTGACTTGCTTCCTCACCCCATTCCTGCCTTACTTCCCAGTTGGCCTGGTGGTAGAAGCAGACTGGGGGCTAGTGGTGCGGGGAGGAAGTTGAGTTGGTCCCTGCTCTAGACTAGACCCTGCTGGTGAGAGTCTGGCTACCACTTGCTGTCCCACCCTGTTGTCCTGACTTCCCCACTAGATGCCATTTAGGGAGGGAAGTGGGGATTCTGCCTCCCTGATTTTCACACCCCAGAAGAGGGTGAACAAGAAAATGAACATCTGCTCCACTCTACCCCGAAGGAACCCAACACCTTAGCTGGGGCAATAAGAAATGACTGGGGGCCGACAGGCCTGTCCCCAAGGAACTGGAACAGCGCCAGGCTGTGGGAAATGCTTATTGCCTAGCTGCAGAGGCTGCTCTGTGCTCTCAGACTTCATGTGCCCAGAAAGGATGAACAAATTTCTCTACACACCAGTGAAGGGAGGAATCCTCAAAGAGAGGGGGAGGGTGTGAGTTCTGAGTGTGATATAGAATCTCATTGACAGGTGACAGGGCCAGAAAGAGTTAATGAACTTAGGGACTGACCTGACTGATGGCCTAACTTTAAAGATTGCTTAGAAGGATATGTAAATGGTATGTAAATGACTAGTGCTCTGAATTCAGCCCACATTGTTAGAGATAGAAGAGTAGATGTTTGGTCAGGTCACCCCAAATTAAAACAGGAGACCTATCATGAATGCCACTACCAATTGTTTACTGAAATATTGCTCCATGGAGTGGATCATGTACATGTAGCAATGTTCCAGTGAGGTACCATACATAGGGCAGTTACATTGACTTAATTTTGTAGCGTAGACCTGACCAAAGAATCACACACATGCCTGGGAATGAAACTTCCCCTGTTCCTCTGTTTTGCAGAATTCAGCAGACAGCAGGCACCATGCAGAATCCAGCAGACAGTAAGCATGCAGAAAAACAGCAAGCACCATGGTTTAGTAAGTTAAAGCACCTGTTCTGTAAACAGGAGAGCCTGGGTTCAATTCCCAGTGGTGTTTTGTTGTTTGGCTTTTGGGGCACCTGGTATTGGCTCCTGTCAGAAGACAAGATACAGACCTAGATGGACCTTTGGATCCAGCCCAGTATGGCTGCTCTTATGGTTTAAACACTTCTGAACTGGGTATTGAAGACACTCAACCCTTCAGTTCACAAACCATGGGGCTGATGATGTGACTCTACTAACCCTGGGCTCACATTGCGATGGAGTCAGACCCTTAGAGTGCATCTCTACTGGGATAAGAGGCCTGTAACCTGGCTGTCCTGGATCAGGTTGTGGGGCTAAAAATTGCAGTGTAGACATTTGGGCGCAGGCTGTAGCCTGGGCTCAGAGACCCTCCCCCCTCGTGGGCTCTCAGAGGCTGGGTTTAAGCTCAAGCTTCTACACTAGAATTGTTCAGTGGAGTATTACCCTGGCCTCACTGGCATCTCTCCATGGGTCTGTCTGCCTTGGGGCAGGGACAATAACACATCCTGGGGCACTTGCTATTTTAAAGGGTGGTTTAGGATTTTTGAAACCCGGTGCACAAAGCAGGACTCAGACCTCAGGGTCTATGAAAGAGCCGCCCACAGCTTCTGACAGCCACAATGAGCCATTTGTGCCACCGGCATTTGAACTGTGGAACCCCTATGACACCCCTTTCCCCAAGACCCCTCACTCATTGTGCCCCCTCACTTCTGCGGGCCCAACACCACATCACCCCTTCTGCCTGAGGCCCTTCCCTACCCCCACAGACCACACCCCCCCAGAACACCTCTTCCCCCAAAGATGCCACCTTGTCCCCCCTCCATCCTTCATCATTATGGGGAGTAAAAAGTGCTGGGGCCATGGCCTGCTAACCCTCCCCCACCCCCCATTCCAGTGCCCCGACACAGCCAGAAAGACAGCAGCATGTGTGTGTATGTTTCAGAGACTGATGAGCTGTGCTGAGCCAGTGAGGGAAGCAGGGGGCTGATGTCAGGGCTGTCCCCCTCCCCCTGCCTCTGGACTGGTTGTTTCCAGCAGCTGTGTGAACTTAGAGACTCTGTGTCAACACACTCTCTCTTCAAGGCACACACTGTCTCCCCCACACACACTGTTACACACTCTCTGTCCCCCAACACACACTTCAGTTGAAAATCAGCTGGCAATCTAGTAGGATGCCCTTGGAACAATGGGATAGAAAAACCTGCATCATGTGATGCTGTACCAGCCAATGAGCCATTGCAAACCCTTCCCAGAGCACCCTGCAGCCATTTGTACAGTGCGATAGCTACCCACAGTGCACTGCTCTCTGGGGCAATGCAAGAGCTGCTAGAGTGGATGGACTCTAGTGACACAAGGAGCACAGGGTTGAATTAAAGCATTTCAACTAAGGTGGTATAAATTTATAGTGTAGACATAGCCAGAGAGTGAGACAAGACCTAGCTCCCTTTGATACAAAGGATACTCAGGAACTGAAACTGCAGAACCACAATCTCCTTCGTAGTTGACAGGATTCGAACCTGTGCGGGGAAACCCCAATGGATTTCTAGTCCATCGCCTTAACCACTCGGCCACAACTACTTGTTCTAGCGCCCTTTTTCATTCCATTCTACTTGTGTAATTTGTAACGACTGAGTGATCATTTCCAATTGTTTTCTCAGACCAACTTCCACAACACACTCACTGCTGTGCCATTGTGTAAGTGTGTCCATGGCTGAACAGCAAGAATTCCTGCTCATTTCCCTTCTGGCTGGACCATGAGGAGAGTGTGTTTGTGTTTAATAATGTTATTGTTCCCCTGCTATAAGCTAAAATCACTGTGTCCTGTGTTAAATAGGAGGGAGGCCTAGAGATATATTAATAAGCAGTTAGCAGAGAGACTCATCTCCCAGGATGGCTACTGGAGAGGAGCAGCAGGTGGAGAGCAGCAGCTGGTGGTGAAGGCTGCATCAGAACCCCATGAAGAGGGGGTCAGTCGGTCATCACAGTAAGTAAGGTATCCTTTACCCTCCCCCATTTCCACACAGGCTGGGGGGGCATAAAACTCTGCAGATGAACGTTTGAACTCTGGTGCTGCACTGACCTTGACAGAGACCTCGGTGTTGTTGGGACTCTGCGTGACTTTTGGGTTGCTGGACTCGCGAACCAAAAGAAGAGTCACTTGGGGTGGGGTATTTACTTGGGGTGGGTTTTTTGCTCATCGTTTGTGTTATGAATCCTGTTTGTTGAGTTTCCTCAACATAAGGCCACATTGTTTCTCTCTTATGAAAAGGCTTTTGCTACACTCAGACTCCGAGCTTCCAAGAGGGGAAGTATTGCCTCTTAGAGGTACATGGGGGTTGGTATATATTTGTCCCAGGTCATTGGGTGAGGGCTTGAGCCAGTTTTGCATTGTGTTATTGGAACAGACACCTAGATATTGAACCCAACCCTCTTTGCTGCCAAGTCAGCTGGACAGAAGGGTTCCAGACATATTTTATTTAAAGCAAAGGAAGTGGAGAAGGTTTCTGTTTGCAGGAGGCAACATGGTTTGGTCTGTTTTTGTACCAAATATGAAGACAGTTGTTTATAGAACAGTTAATGTAGCCGATGAGGATGGGATTTGAACCCATGCGTGCAGAACACAATGGATTAGCAGTCCATCGCCTTAACCACTCGGCCACCTCATCTGAGCTGTGAAGTTAAGGTCAGAAGGAGAAATCTAAGTTCAGCAGACGTAGGGACAATAAGGAGTTTGTAAATACTAAGTGTAATCAGGGTCTTAATGAGCTCCCACCTCACATCTAGTGATGAGCTGGAGGAAAGTCTTTGGGAACAGACCGTGTTTGCACAGAGATGCCTGTTTTGCCTAGGTATGCAGCATGGGGGGGGCACTTTGCCATAATGTCCAGTTTTGGCTGGTGTTGGTTGCAAATCACATGAGTGCAATGAAATGTTATTATCCTTCCTGCCTGAGTGAAGGGCAGCAGAACATCCCTAGTCTGTCCTGGTGGAGGGCCCCAGTGGGGGAGGGATACCTTTTATTGGACTGTAGAGAAGGGATTGAGGACATCACCCTCATTTAGTGGTCCCCAAACTTTTCACATTGTGCCTCTTCTCCATGTCTGCAGCCCCTCTGAAACCACGGTCAAGAACTAGGGATAGGAATGGGGTGGTGGCTTCCTGGGGAGAGGGGCATGAACAGGAGTAAGGGGGCCAGATTGCGGGTTGGATTGGGGAAGAGTTGGGGACAGAGTGATGCTCCTTCCCTGCCCTCCTTGGAGGCTGGCTTGGGCCCTGAGGTGCCCCCCTAAATATGCCTCCTTGCCCCGCCTAGGAGGTCTGCCCCACATTTTGGAGAGCAGGATAGCTCAGTGGTTAAAGCATGAGCCTGCTAAGCCCAGTAATGTGAATTTGATCCCAAGGGAGCAATGCTGGACCTGGCAAAGGGAGATGGAGCCTGGTCACTAAGAGCTTCTTGCTCAGAGTGACTGCAGAGAATTAGGTTGGATATTCGGAAACACTATGTCACTAGGAGGGCAATGAAGCACTAGAATGGGTTTCCTAGGGAGGTGGTGGAATCTCCATCCTTGCAGGTTTTAAAGGCCTGAATTCACAAAGCCTTGGCTGGGATGATTTAATTAAGCCATGTTATCGCTGGTGACACTAGGATTGAAGGATTATATCACATTATAAACAACTGTAAATTAAAATGTCATCTGACCTGGAGCTTTCTGTTGTCTTCTAGAAATGCCCCTGGGATCCCCACACTCCCCAGCAGGAGTGAAAGGAGAAACCCCCACCACTGTCCTGAGCTCCAGGCTGATGCATCGGGTTGGGGGGGAATTGACTTTTTTTGCTGCTGAGCAGAGAGCCAGGGCAGTTCTCCTGGCCCTTGTGGTTGTGAAGAAAGATTCAAAATGTGACCCAAGTGTACCCTAAAGGCTCATCAAACAGAAGGCAAATAGACAGATCCCCAAATCCATTATTACAGAATCTCATTGTTTTGAAGCCCAGTTCATGATTTTTGGGGAGCCTGACTCAGGGTTTTTGAATGTTTGGGGTTGGCCCTTCTGCAGACTGACAGCTGGGTCCCCTCCTTCACCCCAGCACCCCCAGACTGTTCTAAAGCATTAACTCTTTTTTCTCATTCATGCCACTGGAAATTCCCATTCCTAGATGGGCTTCTCCACAGACAGTGAATTCCCCAGAGGGCTGAGTGCCCACAAGGCTGTTCTGGGGGCTCATAACCTCACACACCCCTTTGTGACTCCCAGGAAAACTGCAGGGACAGGGACAGCAGCTCCATGCTGGGCCCCACAAAGCACCTTGGGGGGAGGATGAAGTTGAACTCCCAGGTCAGGGGACTCCTGCTGCCTGGAGGTGACCATCTTCTCACAGCCCCTCCCCACACACACTGATATCCCCAGCACCCTCCCCCTCTTCACACCCAGAGAGGGACTTGTTTGCTGGACCTGACATTCCAAACCCAGGTGTGATATTTCTGAGGATTTACTCCCTGAGCCCCTCCCCTGGGTGCAGAGGGGCTGGGCACAGGCTGCCAGTTTCATCCAGTGATTTCACACCCCAGGCTCCCAGAGTCTTCTCTGACCCTATTTACCAGTGACAGTGAGTGTGGGCCATATGGGGTTCCAGGAGGCCGAGCCTCCCCAAACCAGGCAAGAAACACTGAATGTGATGCACCTCCCTTTGCAGCTCCATGGCACAGAGCTCTTGAGGAGCCTCTGGTGCTCAGACCATGGCCCCACCTGCCCTCTGTCCCAATATCCTGCCCTGATTCAGCCTCTTCACCCCAGGATCCCACCCACTGGGGCAAGTAGATCTTCCATCTACTCAACCTCCTGCCAGCCTTGTTCTTTCAGTCTGTTTTCCCATTGAGGTGTTAGAGTAAACCCTCCTCATCCCTCTATTATCAGACAAACTCCAGTATGAAGTGCTTGCTACAAATGGGTTTCAAAAACTTTTGTGAAGTGGAAGATCCATTTCTGGGGGACTGTTCCCAAAATACCATATTCTATGTTCAACCAAGGTTTTTTCACAGCCCATAGTTTTTCACCCTTGATGGGACTTGAACCCACAATCAGAAGCCAATGCTTTATCCATTAGGTCACTGGGGCCCTTAAAACTAAAAGCACAAGGGATGGCTAGTCCCTCTCATAATTGCACATTCCTTCCATCACCCTGGACGTCAAAGACCATTTTTATGCCCCTTACAGAAAAATCTGCATCCCTCATCAGTGAGGCACCTGAGCAAGGTCCCTGACAGAGCTGAGCACCCCCTTTCTGCCAGCCATCTGCAGAGAGGATCCCAACCTAGAGTCACAGCTCCCTCCTCC